>CM053785.1:88195414-88360414 GCA_028749045.1 Cupressus sempervirens
ATGCTGATTTTCAATTTGATACTCTTTGTGGTGATATGTTCCAATATGCCCTATTTTTGTTTACTCCCCTTTGTCTGTTCTTTTTCTCTATTCATTTTGTCTCCCCCTTTCACATGTTTCCCTTGCAGATTAAATCTCTTTTTGGCTCCTTTACCTCCTTTTACAATTTCTCCCCCTATTCTTTTTCTCTGTCTTTTTTTACACTCATTTCAAAGGGTCTATACTCTAACTAAGTATTTAACCAAGAAGGTCTTGTTCACTTCCATCACAATTCTCAAAGCAACATCCTAGTTTTGTAGTGCAACTTCTAGGGATTTATTTTTTATAGCTTTCTTTGCTACAAGGTGAACTAAGCCATGTAATGTTGAAAGATTTAGATCTTTCTTCAATAAATTTTCTACATAGGCTAGTTCCTTCTATATATTCTCCATGTGGTGTGTTAGGGAAGTTTGAATTTGAACTAATTTGTCTCTCATATTAGCCTCTTCTACTATCAGTGCAACTAGTTCCTTTTGAGTGTGAAGCATTGTATGAAAGTGCTTCTCACTTTGAGTTGGATCTTGTGGAAATTGCATGCTAGGTATCTACAAATTTCTTTCCAAGCTCAATATCCTCTAGTTGGTTTTCTATGTGAAGATTGAAGGATCACACAATTTTGTGTACAATGAGAATATATTCTCAAGTACTTTCTTCATTTTCTATCTTATTCACCAGCTCTACCTGTGATAGTGCTATCTCACTAGATATTCTTTCATTTACCTTTTCTTGGAATTTCTTTTCTAACCATTCCATAAGTTTGACATTTTTATCTTGGTCCTCATTTGTTGCCTATTCAAAAATATCTGGTAGATGTTCTAATGTGTTCTTTTCCTCGTTAGGTGGCTACAAGATGAAGACATCTAAGAAGATGTCCTTAATCTCATGTAATACTCACTTCTATTTATACTCATTTCTAAATATCCCCTACTTCTTTTCC
Source organism: Cupressus sempervirens (assembly GCA_028749045.1). Taxonomy (NCBI): domain Eukaryota; kingdom Viridiplantae; phylum Streptophyta; class Pinopsida; order Cupressales; family Cupressaceae; genus Cupressus; species Cupressus sempervirens. The sequence continues at coordinate 88,196,391 of CM053785.1, forward strand.
CTCTCTAATGCCTCTTGCATGATGTTTATCTGTTCTAGTGTTATATTTTCATAGTCATATTTAGAAAGTTCTATCTCCTCATCTAGTGTAGGATCTTCAAAGTGAAGTACCCTTGCAATTCTTGTAGAGCTCAAGCCTGGTGATGAGATTTGCAATGGCATAACATCTGTGCTCAACTTTTGAAACATTGTAGGAGTCGCAATAGTTGGAAAATTTATCAAAGTTTGAATTACTACCTACTCTTTTTTCTTTGGACTTTCCTTGTCCTCCTTTGATTTATCTTTATCAATCACAATTATTTGAGGTTGTGCACTTTATATTTGTGTTCTATGTACAAAAGTATCCATCTATCCTATTTTCTCCTTTGTAGACTCTTTCTCCTCAACAATCTAAGTTTTGTGTTCAATCATCATGACTTGAACTATGGAGTTAACCTTTGCAGATGTGTCTACTACTATTTTTAGGATAGATTGTCCAATTGTAGTTGTAGGGATGTCAAAAAGTTGTTCTTGTGTGTTCACCTTGTCCCTTGTCAAATTAGCTAAAACTTTCTGCAAGTCATCTACACTAACCAAAATAAGGTTATTGTATAATTGTGCTTGTAATATAGTTTGGTCAAGGATCTTCTTAAGATCCTCTTCAATCAACGGATTGATGTTATCACTAGAGTTGTTAGGAACATCCTTTACAATTATTGTATCTATAGGTGTAGAGGTATCATGTGGAGGGCTCAAAGGTGGTAGTTGTGTGTCTAGCACACTCTCTTCTATTTACTACTCCTTAGCTATTGCCAATTCATTTTTTCCTTGGTGTGTCACCTCCACTATGTTATCACCTTTTTCCTTTTTAGTTTCCTCATCTTTATCATTCTCCTCCTCTTCCTCATCATTCTTTCCCTTAAAGGGATCCTCTTCTCCTTGCTTAACAATGGTTAAACCATATATCAATTTTCACATCTTGGTGGATTTATTAACAACATCTTCAATGTTGTTTTCAATAATGCTAAAGGCTCTATATTTCGGGAAAATTTGTTCCCATGCTTCTTATTTGCCTAAGTGATTTGTCCTCTTGACAATTTTGGCATCACTTGTGCCAATGTGGACTCTTTTATTCCTTTCTCCATATTGATGTAATAATGCCATTTATTCTCAACAATAGAATATAAATCTTTTGGCATAGAGTTATCAAGTTCAAGTGGAGTGTTCTTGAACTTTTCCATCATGGCATATACTGATTCTTTAATCATATTTTACTCATCTCTACTTAATTTTCCAAAAGCAATATTCTTAAAGCTAGTTAAGTCTACATTATCCTTAATATTATGACAAATATTTTCTAAATTGGATTTAGATGCATTACTTACCACTCTAAATTGGCTTGTATCCTCTAACTTGGTCTTCTCCTCATTAGAGTCAGGTTGAGCAATATATTTTCTTCTCAATTTCTTCTTTGTTGGTCCTTGTTGCTCGATAGCCTTCTTATTTTCTTGTCTTTTCTCCTATGCCTTTTGAGTAGTAGCTCTTGTAGTGGCTCTTGTTACTGGAGCAATAGGCTTAGCATGGCTTGGTTTGGCCATCTTCTTGCTCTTTGGCTTGGCTAGAGGCTATGTGCCAACCTTTCTCTTCTTGGGTTCTAGTTTTGTAGGTGCTTCCTTGGCTTGTTCCTCCTTGGCACCTTCTTCCTCTTCATCCTCACCCATACCTTGTGTTAAAGAAAGTGGTCATTGGCCCTATTCTTCCTCTTCTTCATCATCTTCATCATCTTCTTCATCATTATCATCGATAGTTCCTTCTCCAAATCTGGCCTTGAGTTTCTTGACCATTTTTTCCTTTTTCAATATAGATGCTGGTTTTAGATCCATGTCAACTTTTGATCTAACGACATCATAAGTGCCAAAAGGTTTTAAACCTTTGTCAATTTCCCTTACAAGCAATGTTGTGATTACTGTTGATGCCTCATCAATGTTTATTTCATACCCTAATGGCCATAGCCATCTAACTCTTGACACTGCTACTTGAATATAAGTATAATCTATAACAACTAGAAAAAAATTTCATTTATGTGTTTCTTTACTAGGGAAACTAGTATTTGTAGCCTTTTCTTCATAGAATTCTTGAAGTCCTCAAAATAGCTAGTCCTAATTGTTTCAAAATTGTCTCCCATATGCTCTATAAATTTATTTATCTATACAATAGTTGATCTATTTTTTTTCCAACCTATCTTGCCAAATGAGGGAAATTCATTCTAAACATAAAAGAATGTACATATCAAAATTCAGCCAGAATTGCACTAAGCACTTTTTGATCTTCTTATAGCTCCTAAATTCTCCATAATTTGTTGTAGTTACAACTCTACTAGATCATATGTGTGATCTTTCTTTACAGTTTTGTATCCCACATCCACTATAATGCATGACACACTATTCAATTGGCTTGATTGGTAGAATTTGTGTGAGATGACCCTTAATGCAAATTCTCTTAGTGGATCTCTAATGGTTTCTATGGTCATTCCACTTTTATTCCATTAAGCTCATCTATTCTTCTCAATGACTTCCTTAGAGTAACTTCTCAAGGTATTTGACCAATCTAGGGTTGGATAACCTATGACCCTATGTATGATTCTTTTTGACAATTTGATAGGCCCTCCTTCCAACCATAAGCATCCATCATGGATTTTTCTCAAAACTAACCTAATCTACTCTATCTTGAAGACTATGGGAAAATCTAGGGCATGTGTTAGTCACTTCTTCTCAATAATGGTGAATTCCTCTTTTTATACTCCAGTATCACACAATTTATTATAGTCTTACCAAACCTCCATATCACCTATACCTCCAATCTTGCAATTGTAGCACTTCCTAGAATCTTGAACCATAAAAACCTTGGGTAGAATGATAGATAACACACCAAGAGGGTCATCCTTGTATGCAACTTTGGGTATGGCCCTAGATTCTAGTTGCTTGACTTAATTGCTAACCAGTTGAACCTCAAACATTTCCTTATCCTTAGGGTTCCTAGAGCTAGAGGCCATTTCTGCAAACTAGGGTTTAACAAATTTTGAAATAGCATAACTTGACACTTAAGAAAAACCTTAAATAAATGAAATGGCATTCAATTGCTATGAAAATCTACACAAATACTTTATCTTTGCTTGGAAATTGCTTATCTTCTCTACTCGATCTTTGCTCTACATTTGAAGGACAAAAAATGATCAAAAAATCAACCTTATACCTTTTGATACATCACATTTAATGCTTAGTGGATGTATAGATGTTAGCTCAACTTGTATGCAATATTTTACTTTACTTGTCATCAATGCAATTTCCAGTTCACTTGGCAGCTAGTAACATTAATTTTTCTTAGTAGTAACTACTCACTTAGGTCCAACTAGTCTTGGCTAACAACTCAGTGCACATTATCATTCACTCAACTTCTAAAGGTAACTTTGGATTTTCCTTCATAGACTTGCATCTCTATTATGCTCTTTGTATCCTTTGTACTACTATCTTATTTTGGAGCTAATGTATAATCAAAGCATTTGAATATTAGCCCCACATACCTTCTTTGGCTTAGTTTGATGAGGTGTGACCACTTGACCTATTTTTTGAAGTGATCCCTTGATTGGATGTGCTACTTCCATGTCTCCTCTAATGTGTTCAACATCTACTTTCTCTTTTTCTTTCTTGAACTCAGAGTTGAGTGCCTTTGACCTTGTTGGACAGTATTTGCTAATGTGACCTATCTTTAGGTAGCTAAAACAAGTGGTTTGACTCAACCATCTACTGTAGCATCCACTAAAATGTGTTCTTATGTAGTTCTTAGGAATGTGTCCATACTCTTGATAGTAGTGATATCTCTACCTAGTGTTGTAGTTCCAATTGTAGTGATGTCCATGACTTTTTGTCTTTTCTAGTTTGTTTGGTGACCACATAGGCTTATATTTTCATTCAAAGGCTCTATGTCCATACTTCTAATAGTTGTAGCAGTGACCTTCAAATCTTGGTTCCTTGATGGTTCTAGTCTTGCAGTCATGTGCCTAATGACCTTTCTTATTGCACTTATGATAGTGACCCATGTTTTAAGGTTTGTCATGCCGATTTGCATTCTTTATCTTGCACACATTAGTAGTATGTCCTTTCTTACCACAAAAATGCAAAGTAGGTTTTGAATTCATACCTTTATCACTTCTTTCTTTAGTAGTCTTAGATGATTCACCTTCTTTAGTGTTGGTATAGCTTAGTCTTGATGTGTTATTACTAGCTCTTGCATATTTTAATAGTTTCTCAAAGTACTTAATGGCTTCATTGGGCTTGTTGAAGCTTTTGCAATTTCTTTTTCTCTCCTTAAATCATTTTGCAGTTGTTCGTTCTACAACCTTAGTGTGGTCATCTCAATGTCTTTGACATTCAATTCATAATAGGAATTCATCATTTGACTTAGGGTATCTAATTGCATGTTGGATGTTCTTGCAAGCTCAATTGACTTCTCTTCTAGTTTGTTGGCTAGATTTCTCTTGTTATATTCTTCAATGGCTCTCTTATTCTATTTAGTCACTTCACACAACATCATGACTTGTGATTCTTGTTCAATCTTGAGAGTTTTGATTTCTTCTCCTTAAGCTCTATTCTTCTCCATTAGGTCTACTATTGCTATATCAAAATCCTTTCGTTCTCCATTTGCAAATACTTTAGTGGTGTCAATCTCCTTGTATTATGTATCATTCTTAGCTATGACAATGTCTTTTCTTCTTTTTAGGGATTTCCTTAGTTCCTCCTTGGCTTCTTCCAAAGAATATAGAATGATATGTATTTCAATCTCTTGGTTCTCTATAATCTTCCCAAGCTTGTAGACCTCCATCTCTAGATCTTTTCTCCAAGCTATAAAGGTCCTCCTAATGATAACTTAGCTTTGATACCAATTGTTGGAATTTATAAGTGGGAAGTATACTTCTAAGAGGGGGGTGAATTAGAAGTACCAAACTTTAATCAATAATTTTTTTAACTTAAATCAATACATGCATGAAACATATTTAAATAACATGAAAGTAAAAGCATGCATGAAAATAGTTGACACCATATTTGATCACCCAAAAACCCTCCAAATCGAGAAGGTAAAAACTGGGTGGGGATGACACCCACAACTTACTACTGCAACAATAATGTAACTTTTCAAGGTTAAAAATTTTGACCATGAACCATGGTCTGCCCTATGAAAGGCCTACCCTATTAAAGGCTTTCACACCCTATTAAAAGTTTACCTATCTAAAGGATTTACAAAAAATTCACTTGGAATGTCACCCTACTAAAGGATTTATACAACAACTGTTAAAGCAACCTAAGTCAATAGGATTTCATTCTGCTAATACTATTGCTCGAGAGTATAGTAAAATGTTTGACCTAATCACTTATAATTTAATATTTCTATTTCTATTCAATCTAATCTGATCCTTGCGGATTTGATATGAAGCTATTGTAGTGTTGATACTCTATTCTACTATTTGATATTGCAATTCCTCTATTTTGCTAAGTCACCTTGAATGTCCTCTTAACACTTCACCCTTTTTATACTTCTATTCTTCTCTCACTTGCACTCTATTCTCCTCTCTAAATTATAGGGCTTTGACCTCCTTAAATGGTTTTTGTGACTTAAAGTTAGGTATGAATCTACAACTCAGATTCATCCTTTTTGCCTCTTTAGCATTCCATTTATTTGATTGGTTGCATGTTGATTACATAAGGGAATCAAATAGATTAAATCTTATCTCTAAGCTTCAAGATCTATCCATTAGCTAGCATGCAAAATAGTTTACATCTTAGTTTGTGAAGGCACAAACTCTTATGTCAATACTGTGTTACTCAGCACTTGGTAACAAAATTGTTACTTGACACATACTGAAATTCTATCTCGATCAACTCTTGAATATGCTTGACATCTATTGTTCACTTGGCACATATACTTGCTTGGCACTACTTTTTTTCTTGGTACCTAAGTGACTCAACACTTACTCTATTTCTAACTTGACATCTATTGTAACTTGGCACTTATATATATTATACTCGACATACATTGCTAGCTCAACATGAACTTAAAAAATAGCATAAGTGTGTTAATACTCAATTGTCAAAATAATTCTGAGATCAACACACTAGAGTCTACTTAAGGAGGATGAAGCCCTAGACTATTTAATAGTGTAACAAGGGGTGAATGATTGAATTGAAGGAGTGAATAAGATAGTTTGTAGACCATTCAAGGTGAGTTATTAGTAAGAGTATGTTGCATAATTAGTTAGAGAAGAATAGAGGATAGAGAAGGATACAACATTGATATATCAGATCATGAAGGATCAAATCACAAATTGTCAAGAGGTGATCTGTTACTAGGCAAGCAAGTGCTAATCGTAGGATCTATGCTAAGACATTCTAACATGTGATTTTAGTTAAAACTCTTAATAGAGTATTCCTAATAGGCTATATTAAATCCTTTAATAGGGTGACATTCCAAGGGAATGACCTAAAGTCCTCTAACTAGTCACACTTCTAACAAGGTGTTGAATTCCTCTAATAAGGTGGGACTTAATAGTCTTTGTAATCCTTTGACAGGGTACACCTTTTATAGGGTAGATCATGATTCATGGTCAAACCTTTGTAACATTAATTGGCTACACTTTACTACTTCAATAGAAAAAATTTGTGGGTGTCATCCCCATCCCATTTTTACCTTGGAGGCTTTCTAGGTAATCATATCAAGATTTATGTGTGTGTCTGGTTACATGTTTACATGATTGATGCATATTCTTTACATTTTATTTCATTTTACATATTGAATACATGTGATGTATGAATGGAAAAAATTTTATGGGTTCATGTTTAAACTCTTGATTCACCTCCACCCCCCAAAAGTTTACCTTTCCTACTTATAATTCCAATAATAAGCTTTCCAAAAATGATGTTTTAAAAGAGGTAGATCAAACCGCATATAGATCAATGATTTGAAAATTGCAATATGTAGTGCAGATAAGGCATGATATTGCATTAACAATTGGTATGGTTGTTGGAAATGTAGATGTAGTAAATGAGAGTAGGGGGTGGGTGAATCAGTTACCAAAAAAATAAATCCACAAATTTGTTAGATGTCTGATAAAACTTATTAATGTTGTTACTTGGTAAATGCAATGTATGTTATACTTTAGCAGATCTATTATCAATATTAATAAATTGCAAACATGAGAGAAAAGAAATGAACACAAGAGACATGAGATTTAACATGGAAACCCAATATGGAAAAAACCACCAATGTAATTAGTTACAAATTTTCATTCTTCTGAAGTAAGCCATGTTAAGAGTTATCCTAGTTAAAGGTTATAAAACACACTATTAGGTGTGAGCTTGTTAGAGGATTTAATCACCCTATTAGGAGTGGCCTTGCAAAAGGCCTTAAAACAATTAAATGGAACTATCACCTTGTTAGAGGATTTACAACTAGTTGTTAAACCAAATCTATTAAGAGATTTGAGAATCACTACTACAATGGTAAGAAAGTAACAATAAAATGACCTAAATGAGATGCAACTAAATTATTCATTATAGATCTCTATTTTGCTTCATGCTAGATCCTTCCTAATTGAATATACCTCTGCTACTCAAGGATATTTGACCATCCTTCTAATTTTCTCACACACTTTCCTTTTCAATCAATATACTTGCATACTTTCTCATACATATTGAAATCTCCTCTTGACCTTTCATAAATACCATCTAGATTATCAAGTAGGCTCCATTACAAATTACAATTGCCAATAATCATTACCACAGTTGGCTAGAATCAATACTTAAGATAATTAAACTTCATAACAAAAAATAAACAAAATCCTTTGATAGAGGACCCAACTCGATAAACACTAATCCTGAAATGATTTCCTATGTTGACCAATAGATGCTTGGTTAACATTGTGAACTTGAAAACTCCTTTGGTAACTAAATGAACTCGGTGAACACTAACTCTAACCAACTTTCCTTCATTAACCATGAGAGCTTGGTTAACACTGGTTTCTGCCATAATCTCCTTTGATGCTTGAGTGAGCTCAGTAGAAACTCTCTTCACAGAGTGATCTCCAGGAATGCTTGGTAGATAAGGAAAATTTCCTTGTTGACCAACTGAGCTCGGTAATCACTGATTGCCAAATGATATGGCATTTGTGTAACATCAAAGACATCACACAATTAGAGAATTGTATCTAACAATCTCCCTCTTTGCCATTGATGGGAACACAACATGTCATAGCACAATGAAATTTAAAAATAAGATTTTCTCATTTTATACCACAAACTTCTCTTTTGTAGTAACCTCCCTTTGTGAAGGAATTACATAGCTTCTTTCTTCAATTTTTTTATAGAAAGATATGATAATAAGCTCTCCCTCTTTGACAAAACATGCCAAAGACAACACATACCAAATGAGCATCAATGTACCTTGAGTTCTAATTCATATGCAATGTTCTCTTGACTAAGCTACATCAACTAATTGATCTTCAACTTAATTCCTATTGATGCATCACTAAAGCTTTACTTAGTGAGCTTCAAATAGGGGGATGACCCCTAATTTACCTCTTAGATACAAGAATGCATCCTTAGGTAATGGCTTGGTAAATATGTCTACAATCCATTCTTTTGTATGGACATATTCCAATCTGATTTCTTTTTCCTACACTAATTCTTTAACAAAATGATATTTTATAGCAATATGCTTGGTTTTGGAATGCATTACTGGATTCTTAGATATGTTAATCGCACTAGTATTATCACAAAACATGATAACTGATTCTTTGATTTCAACCTTCATACCTTGTAACAACTGTTTAAACCAAAAAATATTAGAACAACTTACTACTGCTGCAACATATTTGGCCTCTACTAAAGATTGGGATGTGCAATTTTTCTTTTGGCTTGTCAATGATACTAACCTTTTTCCAAAAAGAATGCTCCACCACTTGTACTCTTTCTGTCATCTAGATTTTGAGCCCAATCAACATCAATAAATGCTTTTAGGTCTAGATTTCCTCCAATTTTATACCATAGACCATAGTCTTCAATACCTTTCAAATATCTTAAAATTCTTTTGATTTTCATCATATGATTTTCTCTTGGTTTAGTTGAGAATCTTGCTACTATACCAAATGCATGAGCAATGTTAGGTCTTATATGAGCTACATATTGTAACTTTCCAATCATTGATCTATACAAGGTTTGATCTACCTCTTTTGAATCATCATCTTTGGTAAGCTTTAATCTAGTACACATTGGGATTCCAACTAGTTTTGACTCTTCCATACCAAACTTCTTAACCATCTCCTTCATGTACTTAGATTGAGTGATGTAGATACCATTCTTGCTTTGCTATATCTGTAATCCAACAAAGAACTTAAACTCACCAAACATAGTCATTTCAAACTCTTGGTTCATTTTCTCTAAAAATTCTTTGCATAGATCATCATTACATGTAAATAAAGTGTCATCCACAAATATTTCTACCAGTACAATCTTTTTATATGGTCCTTTCTTGATGTAAAAATTGTTGTTATCATTATTTTTTTGAAAGCTAATCTATATAAGGTAGTTATGCAATATCTCATACCATGCTCTAGGAGCTTGTTTCAGACCATACAATGCTTTGTGTAATTTGCAGACCACATTCCTCTTTTTTGAATTAACAAAACCTTTTGGTTGTTCAATGTAGACTTCTTCATCAAGAATACCATTAAAAAATGCAAATTTAACATCCATTTGGTATACCTTAAATCCTTTATGTACTGCATATGCAAGTAAGGTCCTAACACCTTCCAATCTTGCAACAAGAGCAAAAGTCTCACCATAATGAATGCATTCTTCTTGAGAATATCTTTTACATACCAATCTAGATTTGTTTCTTGATACTTTACCATGTTCATTCAACTTATTCGTGAATACCCATTTTGTTCCAATCACATTTTTATCTTTAGGCCTAGGTACAAGAGTCTAAGTTTTGTTCTTCTCTATTTGCTCTATTTCTTCATTCATAGCCTCAATCCAACTTTTATTTTCTAATGCATCTTTAACATTTCTAGGTTCAAAATCAAAAAGTAAACATGTATCTTTTAGCTTACTTCTTGTCATAGTACCTTTCAATTTATCTCCAATAATCTGGTCTAGTGCATGATGCCTCCTGACATACTTGGTTAATATAGGTTCTTTTCCTTTTGACTAAATTCCACTATCATTATTTTTAATTTCAACTTTTGGCTCTAGTTGTTCTATTTGTGGCTCAAGTCCTTCAAAATTAGTAGGCATTAGCTCGGTAGCTTCAGACTGTGACTTGGTTTGAACTTCTTGTAACTCGGTGACTATGGAAGACTTGGGAGTTGAAGTCTCCTTATTGATAGATGTTTCTGGCAATGTATCTTGTTTGATGTCAACAAATCTCCTACAGTCTTCTAGTTTCTTCAGTCCTTTCTGTAAACTCATCGATTCTCACATGTGCACTTTCTATGATTTTATGAGTAGACAAATTCAAACATCTATATGCCTTACTTCTATAAGAATATCCTAAGAATATACCTTTGTTACCTTTTACATCAAACTTGCCTTTTCTAGATTCTTTCAAGATATAACATTTACTTCCAAATACTTTCTAGTAACTTACATTGAGTTTATATATAGACCATAAATTATAGGAAATTTTAAAAGAGTCCTTCTTCAACTGTACTCAGTTTAAGGTATGAATTGCAATGTTGATAGCTTCCATCTAGTATTTCATAGAAATGTTCTTCTCAATCATTAGAGTCCTTGTACAATCCATAATAGATCTATTTCTCCTCTCATCTATTCCATTATGCTCGGGAGTTCCAAAGGTTGATACCTATGTTTTGATTCCTCTTTCAATGCAAAAGTTATTGAATTCATTGGAGATGAATTCACCACCTCTATCTGATCTAAAGAATTTCAATCTTTTCCTTGTTTCCTTCTCTATTCTTGCCAAATACAATTTTAATTTTTCAAATGCTTCTGACTTTTCTCTAAGATACATAATAGTCATCATTCTTGAATAGTCATCAACAAAAAGAATAAAGATTTTTTCTCCAGTATAGCTTTCTATTCCAATAGGTCTACACAAATCAGTATGCACAATTTCCAAGATATCTTCAAATTGACAATTTTTTCTTTTAAAACTAATCTTTCCCATTTTGCCAATCTAACAATTCTTGAATAAACCAACATTTGGTTTCTTCAAACTAGGAATGCCTCTTACTTTCTTGAATTTTCTTATTTTCACCATGTTATCAAAATTTACATGACATAACCTTTTATGCCATAAGAAACTTTCTTCAACTTGAGCAATAAAACATGAGAAATAACCAAGATTAAGATGAAATAGGTTACCTTTTATTTGTTTGCTTGATCCAATCAGTTTTCCTTTTTCATCTAGTAGTCTTTACTTGCCATGCATGAATTCTACCTTGAATCCAATGTTGATTAGCTATGCCACACTCAACAAATTATGTTTTAGTCCTTCAACCCAATAGGCATTGTCACATACAAGTTCTTTGGTTAATGAGATTTGGCCTCTCCCTTTTATGCAACAAGGTTAATTGTTTCCAAACCTTACACTACCACTATCATAGTCTTCAAAGTCTTTAAACATTTTTTTGTCACCACTCATTGTATGCACCCAAAAATGGTCGCCTAGACTATGGGCCCCCATTATTCAATTTATCAATTTATCAAATTTTTTGAATCAATGATTTGTAATATTTTATTAAATCAATTCAAATCAATTTCTTTGATCAAATTCGGTTTATTTCATTTCTAAGATTGATCATTTTATTCCAAGTCTTATTTAATTAAAAAAAATCTTCTCTTTTAATTGAATAAAATAAAATCCCCATTTAATTAAAAGAAAACCTCTCTTTTAATTAAACAGTTCATCCACATTTAATTAATTAAGAGAAAAACCTCTCTTTTAATTTAATTAAATATCTTCTATTTAATTAAAAAGAACTTGCTCCCTTTTAATTAAATAAAAATCCCACTTAAATATCTCTTTTGATGATAAAAGGAAATAAAATAAATTCTTTTTATTTAATTTCTCTACACTTAAAAAAAGTGATCTAAGTGGGATTTATCTTTCCACTTTCTCCTCAACCACTCCTCTTTTCTAATTGGTGGAATCTTGTCTCACCTGGATCACCACTTTCTTCTCAACCACTCCTCTTTTCTCATTGGTGGAATTTTGTCTCACATGGATCAAGCTCTATTATCCCATATTGGTTGTGAGAAGCCTCTCACCTCCATAATTTCCTTTATAAGGGAGAGCCCTCTCCTCATGTTAGACACCCATGATTATGCTATCGTTATGTTGCATGTTTGAAGACCAATTTTTGAAGGAGTTTGAATAAAAAAGCTTTTTGTGGAGAACTTCTATTTTCTTGTCTTTTTCTCTCTTGCACCCATCATGGGCTTTTAGCTTAGATCTTGCATTTATAGATTAAATTTTTCTTTCATAGATTAGATCTTATTTTCATGCATATTTGAAGATCATGGAGACTAGAATTCTTGCTTTTCCTCTTTGAATCTTTCATCTCATGGTGTACTTGCATGGGCACAAAAATAGGTCAAACTGAGGGCCTCCATTGCAAACCCTTGCACTCTATGAGTAGAGAGCTATGGATCGATTTGTGAGGGCTCATTCTTGATTTTTCTTACATGTAATGATTCATAGAAGTGTGACAACATTTTAGCACACATTTTTGGCGCCCACCGTGGGCCAAAAATGACTCTTGGTCTTCTTTCTTCTTTATCTTCCATGTCTTTCTAATATGTCATTTCCACTCTTCCTCTTCTTCATGTCTTCTTGATTCTTTTCCTCCTATTATCATATAGTCTACCTTCTTCTATTCATTCTTTCTCTTCTTCCATACTTGATTCTTCTTCTTCTAGAACCATGGATCTTGGATATCTTTTTAGGAATCCTCATTTGAGCTCAGATGAAATCCACCTCCTTCTTGAATTTGAAAAGTGTTGTCACTCCAATAGATGCATGGATGCTAACGTTGCAAAAAAAATGATTAAAAAAATGGATAAATCAGACACTTTTGCTAGGATCATGTGCAAGATTAAATCACAATATCCTTCTTCCAAATATTTTCCATTTTCCAAGTCTTATCATGATTCTTCTAAATATCATTCAAATTCTTCATCTTCTAAGTCTTATCATGATTCTTCTAAATATCATTCTCATTCTTCATATTCTAAGTCTTATGATGATTCTTCTAAATATTATTCATGTAGGTCTTCACCTACCTCTTCCTCACGATATCATTCTTCTTCTACTTCTACCAAGAGTCTTATTCCTCTTATTGAGATAGATCATTATGAACAACATGAAAAGTCTTGTGATATGCCTATCTACAATGCCTATAGTGACAATGATTATGATGATGATGATTATTACATTCCTACAGTTCCTAAAAGTCCTCCTAATCCTATGCTTGTGCTTAAAGGGGATGAGTCACAGATAGATATTGATGGTAATCCACATGAAGCAAATCTTGAAAACAACATTGATAAATTTTGTGAACAATACCTAAATGATAAATCTGCATTTTTTGATGAAGAGAAAGCATTTTTTTGTGCTGAAATACAACATCAATGGGATAAGAATTCCTCTTCTAAGAACCCTCATGCTGAAAATAAAGATTACACTCTTGAGCAAGATCATGTTAATGTTGAACCTTTGTCTTCTAATGCTCCCCTTCCATCTTCTACTTCCTCCACTATCCATACATCTCTTAAAGATTCAGAGTCTTTCAAATCTCCTACCAATCCTTCATCCAACAAAGATCCTAATGCTTTTCATGCAGTTCCCTATAGTTATCCTCATGGGCTACCTCTTAAAGAAACTCAAGCTAACCTTCACCTGGCTGCAAATACTTTTGATAATGCTAAATCTAAAGATCCTAAGCCTTCATGTGCTATAATGCCTACTTCAGCTAGTCCTTCATCATCTATTCCATAGTCTTCCATACAATTCCAACATGCTTCCTTCTCCTTAGCACTGGCTTCATGTCAAGAGGACTCTAAAAATGATAAAGAAAAGAATATAAAAAAAGATCAAGATCAAGAACCTTCCATGTCATCCAATCCTTTTCACAATGTTTCTGATACATTTCATGGTTTTTTTGATTCCTTACACCCTTTCTCATTCATTCCACCATGTCTTAAGTCTTCTCCTAAGCAAGATCAAGATATTACTTACACTGTTGAGCTTATTGAAAATAAAAATGACCTTAATAAAATTGTGTCTTCAAAAGATGATACTTCCATTAAGGTTATTAAAAATAGTGTTGATACTTCCAATGTTGAGCCTATTGAAAATCAAGAGAACAATTCTATGCTTATGTTATCCAAAGATCCTTGTCAAGATCAAAGTCTTCCATCTTCTTATTCTACCACACCATGTTCCCTTCTACTTTCTACTCTTCCTAGGTCTTGTCAAGCTTTAAGTAATCCTATCAAAGAAGTTGCTCCTATCCAAGATGTTTATGTTCCTATTGAAAATCCTGATGCTCACTCTAAAGATGTTGATGTCCTTGATTGTGATATAGATGTTGATGAACTTATTGATTACCCTTTTGCATCTTCTACATCCATCCTTGGACCTCCCCCACCAACACTAAATGCTTCATATCTTCCTTCCATCTTGGGTCCTTATGTCCCTTCAATTTCCCCTCCCTCTCCTATCTTTCCTCAAGATCAACATAGATGCATATCCTTGAATCCTTTTCATCCACCCACTCACCTAAACCAGTCATATCATCCTTCTTCTTCCACAAGTCCTAATTCTTTTGGAAGTAACTTGAATGTTCAATACAAGAAAAAGAAGCAATTCAAGAAGCCATATAAAAAAGAAGACCACCATCTCTCTTCTAATCGACATGGGGGCATTAAGTCAAAAGAGATATCTAAGAAAAAAATTACAAGACAAGTATGGGTTCCAAAATCCATCATTGAAGATATTATCTCTAAATCATCAAAAAGAAATGAAAAGAGGCCTATGGCTATATGGATTCCAAAGTCTTTCTTGAGAAAGTCTAATGTTGAACAACAATTGAAGTTGACATTCAAGCTTCCAAAGAATTCCTCTTCATCTTCTTCCGAAAGCATTCCTCCATTCCATGTGCCTAAACTGCAACCTTTTCTATCCACTCACCATATTCCTTCACATATTCCTTCATTCACATTTTCTCCATCCTTTCGCCACCCTTCAAGGTGTGTGTTGATGTTGATCTTGCCTTCATTTCCATTTTTCAATCTCACTCACTTCGCATAGAGCCATATCCTCCATTTTTTTGTCTTCCATCTTCCTTTCCCTATCGGCATCTTTGAGCATATCATTTCAACTCCTTTGCATGTCATGGTTTAAAATTTTAAGGAGCATTATCTATAAAGCTTGACTTCTTCCAAAAAAAAATAAAAAGTCTTGAAAAAAAAAAAATAATAAATAAATAAATAAATAAATAAATCCAAGTGGTGAAAACCTGGAAACGGGCACGACTTGAGGCCTTTGCACCCCTGTTTCTTAGCACATGTCCTCGACACTTAGCCTTTCTCCACCATGCCTTGTCCTTGTTACCTTGGTTTGGAATTGGTCTTTTTCTAGGGGGCATAACTATGTTAGCTTTGGTTTCTTATATGTGTGAGTCTTTAGGACACCTCGCAAATGGTGTTTTTCAACACCCATTGACATCGAGTGTTTTTCAACACTTATTGGTTTGGTCTTACCCAGTATCATCATGTGATCTTACCTTCCTGCAAGCATTTGATCCTTGTCCTCAGAACTCAATATCAGTTAACACACTTAAATTTTTAAACGCAACACTTAATGCTTGACTTATGTCATGATTTTTTTTTCTCTGTGTACTAACTATTATTGATTTTTGTTGAGTGTCTTTGTCTGATAAGTTTCTCCATGATGCATCGCTAGAAGACTTGGGGCATGAGACATGTTTTTTTTTTTTTTTTTTTGCTTGTGGGTGTGGTCTTGAACTCTAGAGTGTCTTTTGTTGTCCCCTTGAAACAATTAGGAGATTTGAGACATCATCCTTGATTGTTTTTGCACAACCATTCTTATAGTCATCTTGGCATCTATGCCTTGATGCAAGCATAGTTTTTCTATATTAAATTGGGTAAGCTAACATCGAAGTCATCTTTACCTTTATGTCTTTGATGCTTATGTTAGAATCTTTCCACATTTCAATCCAATATAAATCACATTCATATCTTCATAGTTTCATTTGTAACTAGTGATGATTGTGTGATTTTTCAATGTCCGTTAATAATGGCCCAATGATGAAAATAAGTTCTTTTACATTCTCTAATGAATGATGAACACAAAATCCTATGTTACAGTTGCTCTTTTGCAAGTACACCATTGCATTTCATGTAGCTTGCATTATTAGACTTCATGTTAGTTTGCATTTTTAGGCTGCATTATGAGTTTGAGAGGGTTCTCCTTTCATCTTTATTGTGGACATTTAATCAATTGTGGTCACATTTTGATCTTCATTTCCTTATTTTCTTTCGTGATCTCAATCAAAATTTATATCTTAAACAGTTGATTGATTTTTGGAGCATTTTCTTTTCTTATTTCTATTTCTTTCAATATCTTTCAAACTTCTATCTTCCATTTTTTTTTTCCCCACTTTTTTTCTTCTAAATCACCTTTGGGGCATAATATTTCATGCTTGATGATCTACCTTGGTTCTATGATTCTTATATCTTTCATCTTACATCAAAAACCTTATCTTTTGTTCAATTTGATCAAATTTATCAATTTGTTGTTTCTCCTCTATCTCATTTCAATTTCGATCATGAGGGGGCAGTAATTATCAATTTCAATCCTTGATTCAGTTTTATCAATTTTATCGTCGACTTTGTCAAGTTAAAATTTATTTGTATTCTTTGTCCTGATGTGTTCCCGAGTCGACCACACATCTGGGTTGTTTTGTGATCCCAAATTGACCTCACACTTCAATTTCTTTCTTTGACTACATGTGTTCCCGAATCAATCACACATTAGTCAAAGAGGGGCAAATGTATGCACCCAAAAATGGTTGCCTAGACTATGGGCCCCCATTATTCAATTTATCAATTTATCAAATTTTCTAAATCAATGGTTTGTAATATTTTATTAAATCAATTCAAATCAATTTCTTTGATCAAATTCGATTTATTTCATTTCTAAGATTGATCATTTTATTCCAAGTCTTATTTAATTAAAAAAAAATCTTCTCTTTTAATTAAATAAAATAAAATCCCCATTTAATTAAAAGAAAACCTCTCTTTTAATTAAACAGTTCATCCACATTTAATTAATTAAGAGAAAAACCTCTCTTTTAATTTAATTAAATATCTTCTATTTAATTAAAAAGAACTTGCTCCCTTTTAATTAAATAAAAATCCTACTTAAATATCTCTTTTGATGAAAAAAGGAAATAAAATAAATTCTTTTTATTTAATTTCTCTACACTTAAAAAAAGTGATCTAAGTGGGATTTATCTTTCCACTTTCTCCTCAACCACTCCTCTTTTCTAATTGGTGGAATCTTGTCTCACATGGATCACCACTTTCTTCTCAACCACTCCTCTTTTCTCATTGGTGGAATTTTGACTCACATGGATCAAGCTCTATTATCCCATATTGGTTGTGAGAAGCCTCTCACCTCCATAATTTCCTTTATAAGGGAGAGCCCTCTCCTCATGTTAGACACCCATGATTATGCTATCGTTATGCTGCATGTTTGAAGACCAATTTTTGAAGGAGTTTGAATACAAAAGCTTTTTGTGGAGAACTTCTATTTTCTTGTCTTTTTCTCTCTTGCACCCATCATGGGCTTTTAGCTTATATCTTGCATTTATAGATTAGATTTTGCTTTCATAGATTAGATCTTATTTTCATGCATATTCAAAGATCATGGAGACTAGCATTCTTGCTTTTCCTCTTTGAATCTCTCATCTCATGGTGTACTTGCATGGGCACAAAAATAGGTCAAACTAAGGGCCTCCATTGCAAACCCTTGCACTCTATGAGTAGAGAGCTATGGATCGATTTGTGAGGGCTCATTCTTGAGTTTTCTTACATGTAATGATTCATAGAAGTGTGAAAACATTTTAGCACACACTCATATGATGTGAACATCTACTATCTATGATCCATGTATCATTTTTTGCTCAAATGAGAGATAAGTGCCATCTTATCTTCTTCATCATCATATTTATCTTTCACAGTACTGTAAATTGTTTAATCTTCACTATTATCATAATCCTTAGCCATAAAACATGTCTTCTTACCTTTGTTCTTGAATAATTTGTGATTTTCAAAATCTTTCTTTTCATCCTTATCTTTGTTTGGGCACTGGGTAGCAATATGACCAACCTCTTCACATGAAAAATAGATTAAGGGAACTTTGCCTTTGTATTTTTCTCTACCTCTACAATATTTCCTTACAAGTAGAGCTTCAACAACTTCAAGGTCGCTATCAGAACTTTTCTCTAATTCTTCTTCACTTTTTGATTGAATGTCCTTTATTTTCTTGCCTTTTTCCTTAAATAAAAGCTTGGCCTCAAATGTAGATTCAATATTCTTGGATGCTAGAACATAATTGCCATAATTGTCTAGCTCAAAGGCTGTCAATCTTCCCACTAAGGTATCCAAAGTTATATTATAATTTGTCTCACATCTTCTTTCTTGAATAGCAGATACTCTAATTGCATAGATACGAAGCAATGTTCTGAGAACTTTACTTACAACAATTTATTCATTGATTTCTCTTCTAGATGCTTTAATTTCACTAACACTAGCTTTGATTCTTTACACATATTTGACATCATTTTTATCTTCTCTCATTCTCATCTAATCAAACTATCCTCTAAGGCTTTCAGCTTTGTCTCTCCTCACATTTTCATCACCACCATAGATGTCCTTAAGCTTATTCTGCATTTCAAAAGTGGTTTTGTAGTGCTTGATATCATCAAATTCCTCATAGCTAAGAGTAGATGCAATATCTATCATCATGGTGTTATGGTTCTTTTTCTCAACAATATCACCAATACATAATATACCAATAGCAGTTGTGTATTCTTCATCAAGGTATTTGCATCCTGAATCACCAATGGAGCAAATGAAGTGTCATAAGTCCCTGCCATGCTGAAAATTTATCTCTATTAAGCTCTGGAATTTCTCTCTTGTAAGACATCCTGATCTTTAGCTTAGGTCCTCGAATCCTTTTCTACAAGCACCAAAATCTTTGATACCAATTGTTGAAAATGTAGATGGAGTAACTGAGAGGGGGGTGAGGGTGAATCAGTTACCACAAAATAAAATCCATAGATCCCTTAGATGTCTAATAAAACTTATTAATGTTATTACTTGGTAAATGCAGTGAATGCTATACTTTAGTAAATCTATTATCAGTATTAATAATTTGCAAACATGAGAAAAAAGAAATGAACACAAGAGACACCAGATTTAATGTGGAAACCTAATATGGGAAAAATCACCAATGTATTGTATTCTTCTGAAGTGAGCCCTGTTAGGAGCCAACTTGGTTAAAGGTTACAAAACACACTATTAGGTGTGACCTTGTTAAAGGATTTAATCACCCTATTAGGAGTGGCCTTGCAATAGGTCTTAAAATAATTCAATGGAACTATCACCTTGTTAGAGGATTTACAACTAGCTATTAAACCAACTTTGTTAAGAGATTTTGGAATCACTACTACAATGACAAGAAAGTAACATTGAAATGACCTGAATGAGATACAACTAAATTGTTGATTGCAAATCTCTATTCTGCTTCATGCTAGATCCTTCTTGATTTATATAAATTTTTTTCTCTTCAAGGCTATCTAACCATCCTTTTAATTCACTCACACACTTTCCTATAGTCACTCATACATATTAAAATCTCCTCTTGACCTTTCAAATATACCATTCAAATTATCAAGTTGGCTCAATTACAAATTACAATGACCAATAATCATTACCACAGTTAGCTGGAACCATTACTTAAGATAATTAAACTTCATAACAACAAATCAACAAAATCCTTTGATAGTCGACCTAACTTGGTAAATACTGACCCTAAAATGATTTCCTATGTTAACCAATAGATGCTTTATTAACATTGCAAACTTGCAAAATCCTTTGGTAACTGAGTGAACTCAATGAACACTAACTCTTAACAGCATTCCTTCATTAACCATGAGAGCTCAGTTAACACTACTTTTTTCCATAATCTCCTTTGATTCCTGAGCGAGCTCAGTAAACACTATCTTCACAAAGTGATCTCCAAGAATGCTTGGTAGACAAGGAAAATTGCCTTTCTGACCAACTAAGTTTGGTAAGCACTTACTACCAACTTATATGAAATTTGTGTAAAATGAAAGAAAACACATAAGTAGACAATTGTATCCAACAATGATGGCAAGATTCTCTATAAATCCTAAAGAAAATCATATGATGGAAATCAAGAGAATCATGAGGTATCTAAAGGGTACTAAATATTATGGCTTATGGTACAAGAAAGGAGGCAATTTACAATTACAAGCCTTCACTAATGCTAATTGGGTTGGAAGCATTGATGATATAAAGAGCACCAGTGGTGAGGCATTCTTTCTTGGTAAAAGACTAGTGTCATGGACAAGGAAAAAGCGAAATTGTATTGCTTAGTCCATAGTAGAGGCAAAATTTGTGATAGCAGCAATTAATTATTCCAATGTTGTTTGGTTCAAGTAACTATTGGCAGGTATGAAGATATGAATCAAGGATCTAGTGGCTATCTTTTGTGATAACGCTAGTGCAATCAACATATCAAAGAATCTAGTGATGCACACCAAAACCTGTTAGTGTAGTTTTTTTATTTTTCCTATTTTGTTAGGTTTTTCCTACACTTTTAATAATCTAGCTTAGGTTAATAAAGCATGTCTTATTAGGTGAATGGTTGTGAGGTGTCACCTTCCTACATGTGAGCATCCATTAGCTATCTTGGGAAGATACTTTGCTATCTTTAGTCTGATAGATGGTTGCTCCTCATTGGTTAGTGTTGCCACCTCCTCCCTCTTCCGAGCCTATATAAGCATGCTACCTGGCTTGTATTTGCATCTCTTGTTTTTGCACCATCTTAATGTTATTTTGCTTCCAGCATTTGCATTACTCTCTTGGAGACTAACTCTATGATGCTATTTTGATTTTGTATCATTTGCATTCATAGTTTAGATATTTACTCTTTGCACTAGTTTTCTAGGTTATTAATCTTTTCAGATTCTAACATGGTATCAGAGCTTTTCTATGTGCAAGAGTAGATTTTGGTTTCTATATTTGAGAGATTCGGGAGGGGGGGCACTAATAAAATTTATTGTAACTTTTCCAAAAATGAAGTATGCTCTTCTCTTGCATCTTTGGATGATCCTGAGAATCAGAAAAGTTTTGACAAAACCAGTTTTTCTCTAGGGTTTCAATCTCAAATTTGACAACCAACTTGCATATTTGAAGTTTTCAATAAGTATTGCAGGTTCTAGCATACCATTGATGGACTTAGGAAGCTGATCTAGCATTTGCATGTCATATTTTGGTTGTTGGGATCATTTTTTAATTTTTGGAGCCGTTTTTTACTGTTAAAGGCATCCAATTTATGCTACAGCAGCATCTTCTGTACATCAAAAAAGAAAAACGCTTTCTGGGTTTTTTTTGCAGCCCCAAAAAACCATTTGGGTATCTTTTAGATTTTGCATGCAAGCTATATATTTTGCAGAATCGAGCATGCAAAGCTACAGCCATACCCCTCTCCGTTGGTAGTCGCAGATTTGAACGTAGTTTTCAAATGTCTCGTTCTTGGTCAGACGGACTCTGATTTTGATGATTCTTGTTATGAAATTGACTATTTTTTTGTGCTCTATCCACTAGTGGAGTTGGCTTTTGATTTTCATGCATGAATTCTTCAGAAATTGCAGACTTTCAGCCATGACTGTGCACAGTTCTCATTTTGGAAACTTCAGAGGATCATAACTTTCTCATATGACCTCGTATCAAGGCGATTCTTTTTTTGAAAGTGCATAATTTTTTGAGTAGATCGCAGTGGTGCTATTTTTTTCTTGATTATTGTGCCCAAGTTTCACTTTTAGCATATGCTCTTCATAAGGAGGCCCTGTCAATTTTTCTTCTATAACTTGAGCATACGGACGTATTTTTTCGATCCAAAAATGCGTCAAAAAGCTGGTTCTGAGACGGAGATGATGGTACAAGTTTTTTTTATTTTTGCTACAGTCTGGTTGCCTGTTTTGGCAGTTAAAGCCAGATGTTCTATTTTGCCTTCCGAGAGCCATATCTCGCTCATTTAGACTCTTTTCTGGGCTCGCCAGATATCGTTGGAAAGCTGGTTCTATGAGTTATTCAGTTACAGAGGTCTTTTATCTAGATTCTACTCCAGGTTCTTTCTCCTTTGATTTTTGCACTTTCGCACTCTGGCAGATTACTTGGATTCTAGAGGTCCTGGAATCTCTTCTTCTGGGCATTGTATGCTTCTATTCTATTGCATTCCTTTTTTTGTAAATGCACTAAGATAAAGTGCTTGCTTTTGCATATCTGGGATCTTGTACACCTTGTGTTTGTTTTTACTCACACTCAGTTATAAAGTGCCATGGGGGGTCATGATGTTTTTCTATTTTGTGCTCATCCACCTTTGTCAAGTGAATTTTTCTTCCATCACATTAGCCCATGCAGTGTGTCGATGACACCGCCCTTTATCCTGTGCTTGTACTTCTATTGCACTATTGGTGTTCTTGATTCGTCTTCTTGCAAATGTTTTTGGCATTGCATTTCAGTGTTCCTGTCACCCCTCTCCCTGTTCAGCATTATGGGGGGGTTCACTTGTTGTTCTATGCTTCTTTGGTTGATGGTTCATGCCTTCTATTTCCATGGAGGTTCTACAAATCAGCATTTTGACAGAGTTTGCAGCTTCATGCTTCAGAGATGCTTCGTGCTCTTTTTTGTTCCTCTCTTTGGGACATTTCCTAGATTGGACGCTTAGTTTCCTTCATCTAGTTCTTTTTCTTGTATTGGGTACCTGATCAGGCCTTTTTGTCGGGACCCATTTTATTGCTTTCATAGCTTTGTTAGGTTAGCATCCACCTAAGCTTCGCTTATGGGGGGGGTGTTAGTGTAGTTTTTTTATTTTTCCTATTTTGCTAGGTTTTTCCTACACTTTTAATAATCTCGCTTAGGTTAATAAAGCATGTCTTATTAGGTGAATGGTTGTCAGGTGTCACCTTCCTACATGTGAGCATCCATTAGCTATCTTGGGAAGATACTTTTCTATCTTTAGTTCGATAGATGGTTGCTCCTCATTGGTTGGTGTTGCCACCTCCTCCCTCTTCCAAGTCTATATAAGCATGCTACCTAGCTTGTATTTGCATCTCTTGTTTTTGCACCCTCTTAATGCTATTTTGCTTCCAGCATTTGCATTACTCTCTTGGAGACTAACTCTATGATGCTATTTTGATTTTGTATCATTTGCATTCATAGTTTAGATATTTACTCTTTGCACTAGTTTTCTGGGTTATTAATCTTTTCAGATTCTAACAAAACCAAGCACATTGCTATAAAATATCATTTTTTAAGAGAATTAGTCAGAGATAAAGAGGTAAGATTGGAATATGTGAATACTAAAGAACAAATTGTAGAAATATTCACTAATCCATCACCTAAGGATGCATTTTTGTATCTAAGAGGTAAGTTAGGGGTCATTCCCCTATCTAAAGCTCACTAAATAAAGTTTAATGATGCATCAACTAGAGCATGTTGAAGATCAATCAGTTGATGTAGTATTGAAAAGAGAACATTTCATATGAATCAGTACATAAGGTGCACTAATATTCTTTAAATATTATCTTTGGCATGAGATGTCAAAGAGAGAGAGTTTGTTGTCACATAATAGAAAATTTTATAAAAAGGGAGTGTACACATTTCACAAAAAAAAAATTTAAAGAAAGGATATGAACTTGGTTTGATGTCATAAAGGGAGAGTTTGCCATCAAAAGAAGATGTTCAAGAAAGAGTTTTTCCATTATATGGAGTTCACATTGATAGAGGGAGTTCTCATGGATGAAAATTAGAATGACACTAAGGATATGTTCCTTACTTTTTTCTTGCCTAAAATTTCACTATATTATGACATGTAGTATTGCCATCAATGACAAAGAGGGAGATTGTTGAAAATAATTGATCAATTGTATATTGTCTTGGAAGTTAAATGTCATATCATTTTCAGTTAGAGTATGCCAAGCTTACTCAGGAAAAGAAGACATTTTCCTATTTCTTTTGAACATTCTTGTGTATGCCAAGTTCAAAATTTAGTGCCTACTAAGTTCACTTAGGAGACAAAGGAAAGTTGGAAGATAACAAGCGTTAATTGAGCTCTCTTGGTTATCAAAGAGAATTCACCAAAGGTAGTGCCTATCAAGTTCACTTAGGAGACCAAGAAATTGTGCATGAAAACCATTGTTAACCAATCTCACTTTGCTAATGAGGGAAAAATTATTATTGGTTAGTGTCTCCTGAACAAGGTCGTCCAATGAAGGATTTTCTCATTTTGGCATATTAAGTTCAATTGATTTGTTTGTTGGTTCTAGCCAACTAAGGAGATGAATAATAAGTATTCTAAGTTGTATTCAAGCTTACTTGACAATGTGTTAGATATAAATATAAGGTCAAGTTGAGGATTGAATGCGTGAAATAAAATTGATGGTTTGAAGATGCTAAGAGGAAGTGAATTTGAAGGATAAGAAGAATATCCTTGTAGAGCTGAAAAGATATATTTGATTAGAAAAGATCAAGTATTGAAGCCAAAATTTAGATCTGTAATCAAAAATTTAGTTACATCAAAAATAGGTCATTTGATTATTATTCTCTAACCATTGTAAAAGCGATCTAAATCTCTTAGTAGAGTTGGCTTAATAGCTATTTGTAAATCTTCTAAGAAGGTTTCATTTCTACTTGAAGTATCTTAAAGACATCTAACAAGGCCGCACCTAATAGGGTGATTAAATCCTACAATAGGGTTACACCTAACAGTGTGTTTTGTAACCTTTAACATGGTTGGATCCTAATAGGGATCACTTTAGAAGAGTGAAAAAGGTAAGTAGTTGCAATTGGTGGTTTTTTGCAAATAGGCTTTCCATGCTAAATCTTGGTGTCACTTGTGTTCATGTTATTTATTTTATGTGTATGAAACTAAGTCAAGTTTAAGATTAATCTTAGTCAATTACATTGAGATTAGTACATTCAATTATTACTAAGTTATAGTTGATTCTATGTTTTCCAAGTTGTAGTATTTACTTGAGTTAACTGAGTGCAAGTGTGTTTTTTGAGTGATAATAGAATAGAGTTTAATCAAAGTTTATATTTTGGTTTGTATTGACATCTAAGCAATCTAAGATTTTTTTTGTCGTAACTGATTCACCCCTCCCCTCTTAGTTACTCTTCTTATATTTCCAATAGTTTTGATATTTAATTATTCAAATGGTACTTGTGGACTTTGAGTAACTAATTCACCCTACTCCCTCTCTTAGTTATTCTAATCATTTCTAAAAATTGGTATTAGGGCTCAGTTCTTACAAACAAAATTTTGAAGGTACTTAAAGTTAAAGGTCATGACTCACAAAAGAGATGTACCAAAGTTGAACAAAGATAACTTTCCTGCATGGAAAACCTTGATGAGGTTCATATATCCAATATCAAAGATGTTGCTATTAATTTTATGGATAATGAGTATGTGAAGGTAACAACTACTCCTCTAATAGCTTATCAATAAAAGAAAAAGAAAGAACACAATCAAGCAATGTTGCAAATTTCCTTATCCCTAAGCTATGCTAAGTTTGATGAGTTAAAATAATGTGATAGTGAAAATAAGATGTGGGAAAATTTGAAGACCATATATGGAGGTGATGAAAATGTCTTGAGAGCCAAATTAGAGGACCTGAGAGCTAAATTTGATGGAACGAGAATGATGGAAGGTGAGAAAATAGTACAATACTACACAAGAGTCAACTAAGTTGTTAATTCTATTTTTGGTGCAAATGGAGAAATCAAAGATGAAACAATGATAAGAAAGGTTTTGAGGACTCTACTTCCTATATATTCCATTAGAGTGTCTACAATTAAAGAATTGAGATGTACACTAGGTCACGCTTTGAACATGGAAGGTGTAATTGGAATATTTACTTCTTTTGAGATGTTCAACTTTGACAACTACACACCTACTATTATTGAATCTTCTTTTAAGCCACAACTACTTCATAACAAAAGGAAATAAAAACATGTGAAGAGTGACAATGCTGGTTCTAACAGAGAGATTGATGAATTTGAAGCCCTTATTGTAAAATAATTTAGAAGAGGAAGATGTAAATAAAAAGGTAAACTATAACAAACAAATTTTCTTAACCAATTCAAAACACCCAATGATCTAATAACTGATTCTATTTCACATGAAAAGACTTCCATTAACTATTTGAACTAGAAAGGAGTAATTGCTTCCTATTCAATTTGCAAAAATTATAATCATCTATTGAAGATAAATAAACAAATGAATATGATGCTTTCATTTTAATCATTCTAAATAATAACATATTCAATTGAAAGTAAATTAGCAAATAACTAAAATATTTGATCTAACTGATAACATGTTCAACTAAAAGTAAAGTAGCAACTGACTAATATCTTTAATCTAATTGATAACTTGTTCAGCTGAAAGTAAGTAACAACTAACTAATATCTTTAATATAACTAACAACATGTTCAACTAGAAATAAATTGAAAACTATCTATTTATTCAAATATGAATAAAAAGGTGAAAAATAAAACATACAAAAATAATGGAGAGATTCCCTTTTAATTATTGTTCAAGCCTTGACATTGGTGAGAGGAGAAGTATTGACATAGGCTTAACATCCCAACTGCAAACCATAATTATCCCCACACATCCTAACTTAATAGAATGACCCTCCCTACCTTGGGATTAGGCTTGTGATGTTCTTAAGTCCAGCCATCTAAGTAACCTAGTGGTTTGAGTGTCCCATCAGTTATTCCTAAATAACTAAAGCTTCTTGACTATCAAAAAAGATCACTTGATTAACACATCTTCCTATATCTACCTTCACCAAGGATTTCAATTTGGGTTCATAAACCCAATCTCCACCAATCGACTTGACAACTGGTTTCATCATTAGGACATGCATGAGCTATTATATATGTTGGTTACATAGTTATCTAATTTCAATTTTGATTCTTGTAGGTAATCTTCACCTCTTCACCTTTTATGGCTTCCATGCTAGTGAGTCCTAGTTGCATGAGAGATTATATCCTCTCTATCTTGATTTACACATTTTCATCATTGATAGCATCCTTACCAGTGAATTCCTTAGTGTTTAGACTTCATGATATTATTCACACCTTTGCATGATGTATAAAGAATAAATAAAAATAAATTCAAATAGGAACATTGGCTCATGGTTATCATTATAGTTTTCATCTTCCACATCTATGACTGAGACAATATCATAGTTAATATTACAGTGAGTGACATGATATTAGACTCTATGATGTTTTGACTAAGAAGCTATATTTATTTACACATATTCCATTCAAACATTATATAAATTGGACAATAGTATTAACGCTATTTAGGATAGACAAACATGATAAAACATCAAATTGGTTATATTAGTGAGACAAGAAAGCATCTAGCATGACTCACTTGACTTGTTGCTAAATACTCCTTCCTCCCATGGCCAAAAATGATGATCTCTTGCATTCTTCCTTTCTCTATAATCATTGAGGGATAAGAACACGAAAGAGGAATTAGATGGAATGTAGGCTATGAGACTAATAATGTTCAGAACACCATAGTTTTTCTTTAATGTAAAAGTAGGTGATTGGAATGGTAGTAGGATTTATAGTGAAAGAAATAATCATTTTTAAATATGATCAATGATGCTCTATAAAATGGTTGGCTTTGACTCTTTAGCTACCTTTGGTTATCAAGAAGGCCATTAGAATGCCTCACAAATTTGAATTATAAAAAGAAACGAAATAAGAGAAAAAAACATAAAGAGGTAAAGAGTCTTAATTTTTATTTAATTATTATTATGCACTCTTTTATACATACATTTGTATGTATTGGTGAAATGTTATCATTAGATTATGAAATTATAACTTATTGGTATCACTTCAATTTTATATACATGTGTTCATATTTAAGGGTTTATAATAATGATTAAATAATACATTCCAATAAAAAATCTTCAAAGGTATGAATTTTATATTTTTAATTTAGATTATTTAATTTTTTATTATATTATTTTTCTAATAACTCATACGATCACATAATGCAACATGTTGTCAAGTCTTCATATTATTTCCAAGGTACTCTTCGGTCAAGCCTATCAATCTTGATGATTGGACTAGTCAACCATCCCCTTTCGATGATCTCATTTACCAATTCTTCTCCCCTCTTTAGTCTTCTTCTTGCAATCAGCCAAGTAAAAAATTCTTTCCAAGACATTAATTCAAAGATATATTAATCGTTAATACTAATCAAACAATTGTCGATCATCTAATGATAGTTATAGATTTTATCAACATCTATAATAACTAACTCATTTCACATGATCATGAATGAAATAACTCATTATCAATTGGTACAACTTATATAATTAACTACTCACTTCACATGATTAGGAAAGAAATAATTCATTAAACCAATGGCTATGATCAATTTAAAACTTAGGGAAAAATTTGGGATATAACATACCCACCCCCTATTGAAATTTGATTGGAAATATCATTGTTGAGAATGGAAGATTGTTGAAGAAAAATGTTTTCAATCATTGTTTTGTCTCTAATGTCAAACCTGATATTTGTTGGAAAGACAATTTCTTATAAGATTCAAGTACTACCACTTAGTTGATTAATAAAGAGGATTTAATCCAAAAGATGTAACAATAGGACCTAGAGGAAAGGTTGACTTATGATTATGTAATGAAGTACAAGGATTAGTTAAGACAATGGTGAAATAATGTATTCATAATATACATGAAGATACAAAGGCTAGCCACACTTAGAAACTTTAGAAGAATAGGTGAACTAAGACTATCTACAACGCTTGACCAAAGTTTATAGTGGATGCCAAGAAAGTTCATGCTAAGTAGAATATCAGTTGATGACAAGTAAAAGAAAATTCTAGTGTGTACCGAGTAACATACTTAGTGCTGACCAAAATGAAATAAGTGTTGAGCATTAGTAAATTTTAGTTGATGCCAAGTGAAAACACAATAGGTGCCTAGCAACATAGTATGCGTTGAGCAACAGAAGGACAATAGTGTCGAGCTGCTACATTATTTGAAAAGTCAAAGATTTACCAAATCTAAGTCAATAAGTTTGTTATCTTGAATTTTGTGAAATAGATGGAAGATAAGGATGATGAGTTGATGGTATAGAATTTGAGGTTAATCATTTTTAGGCAATTTCAAATAGATTCTAGGAAATCTTCTAGAAGAAACAAGATAACGAGTAGATACATTGAATCCTACCTAATCCATCCAAACCCTAATTTGGATGATGGAAAATAGAGTGGGAAAAGTATTCTAATTTCCTACTTAAGGAGTATCTTGTCATGAAGCAAAGTGTAATGAGTGTGTGGTGTCAAGGAGAAGACTTTGAGAAGGAAAAATAGAGTAGAGAGACTCTGCTTCATCAAGTGACTATAGAAGTGACTGCATTGGCACAACAAGCAAGAAGGATTAAGGAGACAAAAGCTTGAAGTGTAAACAAGTTGTTTGATCTACATAGACTAAAAGCAAAGTGTAATTGAGAATAGAATTGAGATCTAAAATCTATAGGATATGTTGTAAGTTATATCAAATCAAAAGCCCTTATTGTTACTCTCTAGAAATTGTATCAGTTAGGGAAAAATCCTTTCGACTAAGGTTGACTTAATAGTCATTAGAAAATCCTTTAATAGGATGGCATTCTAAGTGAATGACCTAAAGTCCTTTAACTGGGCTCACTTCTAACAAGGTGATTGAAATCCCTTAACTAAGTGACACTTAATAGTGTGTTCTGTAATCTTTAATAGGGTTAGCCTTTGATAGTGCATTAGTTTATAAGAGTGAGAAAGTAGTAGCATGTTACTGGTGGTTTTTTCCATGATTTTCTATATAAATCACTGTGTTATGTGTGTTGATCTTTCATATCTTATTGCTGCATGTTGGTTTATTAGTAACTTGCAAGTGTGAGTGATTAGCTTGGATGCATGAATGTTTAATGGGTTCACTAAGCTAAGTGAAAAAGTTTTATTGGGACATCTAGACCTTGAATAACTGGTTCACCTCCCCTAGTTATTCTAAAGTATTTTTAACAATTGGTGTCAGAGCCATTTACTGATTGAACTAGTTTGAAGGTACTAGAAGCATGAAAATCAAGATGTCCAAGAGAGAAGTGCCCAAGCTCAATAGAGACAACTTCCTTGCATGGAAAAGTCTAATGATATTGCACCTTGGAGGAATAGGTGACCATGCACAATCTTCAATAATAGTGGAACATGTTAATCTAGTTGGTGTGCCTACTACTAAAGATATGAAGAAAAAGAAGGAGCATAATTAGGCAATGTTGGAGATTGCCTCTTCCTTCAATTATGCAAAATTTGATGACATCAAGGGATGCAACACTACATATAAGATGTGGGAAGGCCTATAAACCATATATATAGGAGATAAAAATGTACAAAGAGCCAAATTAGAGAGCCTTAGAGAAGAGTTTGATGACATGAGAATAAATGAAGGTGAGAACATTTCTTAGTATGTTGCTAGAATAAAAGAAGTTGTGAGTGCTATAAAAGGTGCAACTAGTCATATTTATGATGACACTATTCTAAGTAAAGTCTTAAGAACATTATTATCTATCTATGCTATTAGAGTGTCTTCTATACAAGAATTGAGGTGCATTCTAGGGAACAATCTAACCCTTGAAGGTCTAGTAGGAAGACTCACTACATTTGAGTTATCCAATTTTGATAGCTACAAGCTAGAAAGTCTTGAATCTCCTTTCAAGGATGAGTTGTTTCTGAAAGATTACAATTAGAAGAAGTAGAGGAAGAAGAGGAGGATAAAACATGTGTCTAGTGATAGTGACACTAAGGAAGAAGATTTAAATCAACTAGAAACACTATTGGATAGAAGATTCTGTAGAGGAAAAGGCAAATTTAAAGATAAGTTGTCTATCATTTGTTTTAATTGCAATGAAGTTGGACATATTGATACTAGGTCTCTAGAAAGGAGAAACTATAAAGGAAATGACAAATACAAAGGTAGAAGAAATGAAGACAGCAAAGAGTACAAAAATAAAAGAAAAAAGTGTTACATTGCAGAAGAAGATGATTCAGATGAAAATGATGATGAGGTTGTCTATGTTCCTATGAAGAATGAGTCTAATGAAGATGAGGTAGCTGCACTTGTAAACTATGTGAACAAAAATGATAAATGGATAATTGATAGTGGATGTTCACATCACATGATAGAAGACAAAAGTAAGTTTGTCACCTTAACCCAGTATGATACAAATAGTGTTAGATTTGGAAATGATGCCCCATGTCTAATAAAAGGAAAAGGTTCCATTAAGCTTATAGAGAAGATTTCAAGTGATAATGCATATTATGTTGAAGGATTGAATTATAATTTTTTGAGTCTATCATAGCTAAGAAATGTAGGTTGCAAAGTAGAGTTTGGAAATAAAACTAAGAAGATATGTGACACTAATGGAAATTTGATAGGAAAAGGAGACCAGACTAGAAACAATCTATTTTATCTAGATATAGAGGATGCTACTTGTCTTATTATAAAATTTAATGATGTGTGGCTATGGCATAAAAGACTATGTCATGTCAACTTTTATAACTTTATTAGTATGAGCAATATGAAGAAAGTGAGAGGTTTGCCTAAACTGAAAAAGAATGATAATGTAATTTGCAAACAATTTCAGCTAGGCAAGATGACTAAGTCAACTTTCAAAAGTAAAAGATATAATTCTAAAGAAGTGTTAGAGATTGTTCATACTAACTTGTGTGGACCTATAAAAGTAAAAACTTACAAAGGAGATAGATATATAATGGTATTTGTAGATGACTACTTTAGGATGATGACTATCATGTTTTTAAAGAAAAAGTCTGATGCCTTTCAATTGTTTAAGTGGTTTTTAGCAAGGGTTGAAAAAGAAACTAGAAAGAGTCTAAAACATTTAAGGTCAAAGAGAGGAGGAGAGTTGACATCAAGAGAATTTGACATATTCTATAATGACAAAGGAATCAAAAGGAAAACTTCTGCACTAAGAACCCCTCTGTAGAATGGAATTTTTGAGAGAAGAAATAAATCAGTAAGGGATTGTGCTAGAACACTCATGATGGAGAATAATGTTGCTCTAAAATAATAGAGAGAAGTTTTAAGCACAACTATCTATACCCTAAACTGAGTACAAATCAAGAAAGGTACAAATGCAACACCTTTTGAATTATGGTATGGTTACTCACCTAATTTGAAACATTACAAAGTATTTGGTAGTAAATGCTATATTCTTAATGATACTAGAAATGGTAAATTTGATGCCAAAAGTGATGAAGGTATATTCCTTCATTACTCCACAAGAAGTAAAGCATAGAAATGTTTAAATATTAATGCTAATAAAATTGTGGAAAGTGTACATGTAAATTTTGATGAACACATAGAAGTTCATGATGATGAACCAATCAAAGGACCAAAAGAATAAAAATAATTTGTATACTTCTATTAGGGAATTCCTATTGAAGAAGAAGTTTCCAATCAAATGGAGATCTAGTAACAAGTTTCAGTAACTTTTGAGTCACAACTAGTGAATGCCAAACTAAATTCAAGAGTCAAGTTGCATTCATATGCCAAGTTGTATTTAGAAGAAAATGCATGTTTAGATTCTAAAGTTAAGACACATAACTAAGATGTTGAGTTACTTGAAAGAAACATGCATAGTGAATTTGAAGCCAAAAGACCAATTGTGGAACAAGGACTAAAACAAGACTATTCAAGTATGTTAGAAGACACCACCCTGCTAAAAAAATCATTAGAAAAAAGGATGCCAAACTAATGAAAAGGAACAAACTAAGGAATGAATCATGCTTTCTAAGCCAAACATAACCCAAAATAGTGAGAGGTGTACTAGAAGATGATGATTGGTGAAAAACTATGGAGCAAGAAATTGAGCAAATAGAGAAGAACAAAACTCGAAGCTTAGTTCCAAGACCAGCTAACAAAAATGTGATTGGTACCAAGTGGGTGTTTAGAAACAAGCTAGATGAAAATGGTGAGATCACAAGAAACAAATCCAAACTATTTTGTAAAGGATATGCTCAGGAAGAAGAAATAGATTATGGGGAAATATTTTCACCTGATGCAAGGATGTAAGGAGTAAGAACATTACTTGCATATGATGCCTACAAATGATTCAAATTCTACCAAATGGATGTTAAATCTACATTTTTGAATGGTATATTAGAAGAAGAAGTCTACATACAACAACTAGAAGGATTTATGGATGACAACAACAAGGATATGATATGTAAATTGCATAAAGCACTTTATGGACTGAAACAACCACCAAGAGCATGGTATGAAAGGCTTCACAAGTATCTTGTGAAGGTTGGATTTGAGAGAAATGATGATAACAACAATCTGTACATCAAAACAAAAAAAGGTCTTCCTGCTTGCTTTAACCCATGCATCTTCTTAAACAAATCAAGCTCGTAGTCCATAGGAATGAACTGCTTCTTTAATTTGTCCACCATGCGATCCCATCTTGTGATCTTCTCCTTTCCTCTTTTGTTTCTTTCCAATTGAACCTCTTGCCACCATATTTTGGCATGGATTTTCAGTTTGGCCTTTGCAAACTTAACCCTATCTAGGTCCCTAATATCCTCATACTCAAAGTATTCTTCCAGTTCATTGATCCAATCGATCAACTCATCCGGTTTTAGATTTCTTGAAAATACACCCACTTCAATTGTGGGTCTTTTCCGAAACTTAGTAATGGCCCTAAAAAGCCTTTCCTCTGCATGATTCAGAACTTCCCCATCCAATTCCCCTTCTGGTTCCATTTCATCTTCTTCGTTGTCATCTTCACTTTCATCACCTACGGCCACAGTTGCTCCTCTACGGAGCTCCTCTTGCAATGCTTGTACCTGCCTTTGGAGGGCTCTAACTTCCTTAAGATTAATAGCTCTAGCCCTTCTACCATGCTCTCTTTGTGGAGGCATCTTCTTAACTCAAACCCACAACCACACAGTCTTGGTGCAAACTGCCTCACAGTCAGCGCTCTGTCTACACACTCAGGAAAACTAGCTCTGATACCACTTGATGGGCATGCACCCAACAACAGAATGGACACAAAGAAAAAGGGAAATTGTATTAACTAAAAAATAAGCTAGTACCTTCAATACAGAGAAAATAAACTTCAAAACATGCCCTAAGGGATTACAATAGCATAAATGAGGAGATAATTTCTCCTTTCTGTACCTCCTCTCAAACTCCACTCCGAACTGCCTTTTACAATGCCAAAAATCTCCTTAAATAGACCTCGAAGGGTTAACGACTAGGAGTACATTCTAGAAAGTGCTAGTAGGCATCCACTAACCAAATAGAAGGTTCCAAAAGCTACATTAGAAGTCGGTGCAAATCTAGAAGAATCCAAAAATGGTAACCGAACTTCCGGGAGGCATAACTTTTGAACTGTAGCTTCGATTGAAGAACTGTTTACATTTTTAGATAGCTCTCGAAGTGCTCTATCACCCTATGGACCAGCTTTGCTTGTCCCCCATTTTTTGTCCCTTTTTGAGGTTGTTTAATGCCCTTAACCTAACTTTGAAGCATTCTTAGGAGGTCTCCAAAACTTGAAAAACTGCAATAACTTTTAAACTATGGGGCCTTTTTACCTTATTCCTTTTTTGGAATGCTCTAAATCACAATTACATTCATCTAGCCAATTCACACCTCCTAGTTCACCAAAATGATGGCCCAATTACCTACTCCTATTTTTTTGAGATTTAGACGGACACTGATAGTGGAACTGTGAGAGTTGGAACCTTTATTTGACCCGAATGGGTATCCAAAAATGAAAACACATGAAACAGAAACTAAGTCTAAGTATATTTTTTTGGGTGACACAAGATTTCCCTTATACCTCTGGATGCTCTTGCATCACTTTTGTTTGATTTCCCCATCTTCATAAATTTAGTCATCACCATAAGTGGTGGTTTTGGGTTCCTCTGTGTCCTCAATCCTAACAGTAAAAATCTCATAGCCCTTGCTCCCATATCTTTTAAGTTGCATTGTAGAAATCTATTTTGATCTAATTTCATGCTTAATCCCTAAAATGCATGTTGTTCTACCTTGATCATCCACACAGTTTATAGTTTTGGCAAGACAATCTACTTTTTCCTTATGTTCACAGAGCCAATTAATTCCTATGATAATGTCATGTGACACAAGGGGTGCTACATATAAGTTTAGTTCTATTGAAAATTTTGAGAAGTCAACCTAAGCTTCAAATAGGGATTTCTCTACCATAGCCCTTGAGACTGGTTTGCATATTCGATTATCCATGGTTTTTCCATAAAACTAGACCTTTTTAGAAACCTACTTAGTAGTCTATGTGATATAAAACATTCAAATGCTCTAGTATAAATTAATATGGACATAGGGTTTCTATAGATCTTACCCAGAGTTTCAAAGGGGCCTATTTTTTTTTCTTCTTGCTTAATATCTAGAGCAGTATGAATCCTTTTCTAAAATGTTTGCTGCTACTGTGGTAAAGGTGGTCATTGTGGCTAGTTGACGTTGGTTTACTAGGGCACCAATTTACAAAATGATCTCTTCCAAAGTTAAAACATCCTCTTGGTGGTCCTTTCTTTTCATTATTCATGTTTTTTTTATTTTGATAATAATTTCTTTTGACATCCTTAGCTCCACTACCCTTTAACTCTAGTTTGTTGCATTTGTAGTCCTTAAGTTGTTTTTAATGAGGCTCGAAATCAACACCCTTTGAATTCTATGTTCTTTTCCTCTTGTTGTCTCAGATGGAATCATCATTTCTAATCTTGTGTTCTTTCTAAACAACCTTATCTAGGGCCTCTTCCATGGTTGAGAGAGTGAGAACATCAATAACTCCTCCAATCCTATTGTTCAATCCCATGATAAATTTCTTCACCTTCAAATTAGTGTCTTGCTGATTAGGTGGCACATATTTTAGCAATCATGTGAACCTCTCCCAGTACTTATGTACTAACATGTTTCCTTGTTTTAATTTTTGAAAGTATAAAAGCTTCTAATCATAAAAGGTTTTTGGTAGCCAGAATTTATGGAATATGTTCACAAATTTTTCGTAGGAGATCTTAGTAGTTCTAATGTTCTGTTCAACCTTGGTATTTCCCCACAAGGTTGTAACTTCTCCAATAAAATGATATATTCCCCAAACTACCTTTGAGATTTTAGAGAAATTCCTAACCTCCAAATATTGTTCCATCTTAGTTAACCATGCTTCTACTTCCTCCCTAGACTCAAAACTGAAAAACTTAGGTGGCTTTATTTTCTTAATGTCTTTTGATAAGTTAGCCACTATCTCTTTCTTCTTTTATTTCTTTGATTTCTTGGGAGAGAGAGTTTGGTTATGCTCAAAGACTTTTTTCTCCACTCTAGGAGGTGGTGAGGTTTGAGTTTCCTCATGGTTCTACCCTATCTAGGCTGCCATTTCACTCATTCCTTTTTCCATGGTTTTTAACTTTAGTTATGTTTCCTGCAAGATTTGGAGTAGCAATTCATTTGAAGATTAAGGGTTCTCTCGTATTATGTCTTGATTTACAATGTTCTCATTGTTATTCATTTTAAGAATATGGTTCCCACCTATTAATTTATAACTATGTCAATTAAGTGGCAACACATGAATTACAAATAACTTATTTAACTTAATTTTTCATTGCTCACTTAGAGAAACCTTATTTACAAAATTTCCTCTATTGAGGTTATTTACATTGCCATAACATTTAGTCTTGCTTTGCAAAACTTAATTCTAGTACAGGTTGGTACATATCCCACACCATCCAAAGTCTATGGAAGTATAAAAGAGGATTGCTCTGCCAAGCATTCTAGCTTTGAAACAGCTTGTTCCTATATGTTGCCTTACTAGCAAGAGTCCACTTCACTCTTTCTTTCTTGATCCACTAAATTGCCTGATTCAGAGTTTTGTTGTCTCTCAATATAGAACAATAGTTGTAGTCATATTTAGTCATGTTTTTAATGAGATAGGGAAAGATGGGTTGCAAAGTCTTCTTGTGGGGTGTTTTACATACTTGTATCCTATATAGTCAGTCCAAAATCTTTCAGGTTTCAAGAAGGTAGGGTGCCCTAGGTTCAATGTCAAACCCACACTCTGATACCATATGTAACAGAAAAAATTTCTTAACCAATTAAAAACACACAATGATCTAATAACTAATTCCATTTCACATGAAAAAGATTCCATTAACTATTTTAACTAGAAAGGAGTACCTACTTCCTATTCAATCTACAAAAATTATAATCATCTATTGAAGATAAATAAACAAATGAATATGCTACTTTCATTTTAATCATTCTAACTAATAGAAGGTTCAGCTAAAATTAAAGTAGCAAATATCTAAAATCTTTGATCTAATTGATAACATGTTCAACTGAAAGCAAAGTAGGAACTAACTAATATCTTCAATCTAACTAATAACTTGTTCAGCTGAAAGTAAGTAACAACTAACTAATATCTTTAATAAAACTAATAACATGTTCAACTAGAAATAAAGTGACAACTATCTATTTATTCAACTATGAATGAAAAGGTGAAAAATAAAAAATACAAAAATAATGGAGAGATTCCCTTTTACTTGTTGTTCAAACCTCAACATTGGTGAGAGGAGAAGTATTGGCATAGACTTAACCTCACAACTGCAAACCATACTTATTTGCACATATCCTAACTTAATAGAATGGCCCTCCCTTCCTCAAGATTAGGCTTGGGATGTTCTTAAGTCCATCCATCTGAGTAACCTGGTGGTTTGAGTGTAACTAAAGCTTCTGGGCTATCAAAAAAGATCACTTGATTGACACATCTTCCTATATCTACCTTGGCCAAGGATTTCAATTTGGGTTCATAAACCTAATCTTTACCACTTGACTTGAAAATTGGTTTCATCATTAGGACGTGCATAAGCTATTATATATGTTTGTTACATAGTTATCTAATTTCTATCTTGATTCTTGTAGGTAATCTTCACCTCTTCACCTTTTATGGCTTCCATGTCGATGAGTCCTAGGTGCATGAGAAATTATATCCTCTCTATCTTGATTTACACCTCTTCACCATTGATGGCATCCTTTCCAGTGGATTCCTTGGTGTTTGGACTTCATGATATTATTCATACCTCTGGATGATGTATAAAAAAGAAATAGAAATAAATTTAGATAAGACCATTGACTCAAGGCTATCATTGTAGTTTTCATCTGCCACATCTATGACTAGGATAATCTCATGGTTAATATTACAGTAGGTGACATGACATTAGACCCTATTTTGATCTGACTAAGAGGTTATATTTATTTACACATATTCCATTCAAACACTATATAAATTGGTTAGCAGTATTAACACTATTTTGGGTAGACAAACATGACATAATACTGACTTGGTATAGCAGTGAGACAAGAAAGGTAAACATACCACATACACATTGAAATGGATCTAGAATGACTCATATGACCTATTGCTAAATACTCCTTCCTCGCATGGCCAAAAATGATAATCTCTCATATTCTTCCTTGCTCTATAGTCATTGACAGATAAGAACATGAAAGAGGAATTAGATGGAATCTAGGCTATGAGACTAATAATGTTCATAACCACATAGTTTTTATTTAACACAAAAGTGGGTGATTGGAATGGTAGTGGGATTTGTAGTGGGAGAAAGAATTTCTTTCAAAGATGATCAATGATGCTCTATAAAATGGCCACCTTTGGCTCTTCAGCTGCCTTTGGTTATCAAGAAGGCCATTCAAAAGCCTCACAAATTTGAATTATAAAAAGAAAAGAAATAAGAGGGAAAAGAAGAAAGAGATGAAGAGTTTTGATTTTTATTTAATTATTATTATGCAGTCTTTTATATGTTCATGTGTAGATATTGGTGAAATGACATCATTAGATTATAAAATTATAACTTATTCATCACTTTATTTTTATATACATGTGTTCATATTTAAGGGTTTATAATAACGATTAAACAATAAATTCTAATAATAAATCTGCAAAGGTATTAATTTTATATTTTTAATTTTGATTGTTTAGGTTTTTATCATATTGTTTTTCTAACAGCTCATGCGATCCCATAATGCAACATGTTGTCAAGTCTTTGTATTCTCTCCAAGGTAGTCTTAGGGCCAACCTATCAATCCTGATGACTGGACCAATCAACCATCCCCTTTCGATGATCCCATTTAGTGATGCTTCCCCTCTCTTTAGTCTTCTTCTTGTAATCACCCAAGAAAAACATTCTCACTAAGACATTAATTAAAAGATGTATTAATCATTAATTCCAATCAAATAATTGTTGATCATCTAATGACAGTTATATATTTCATCAACATCTATAATAACTAACTCATTTCACATGATCATGAATGAAATAACTCATTATCAGTTGGTACAATGTCTATAATTAACTACTCACTTCACAAGATTAGGAAATTAAAAAATTGATACAATGTCTATCATTAACTAACTTGTTTCACATGACCAAGAAAGAAATAATTTGTTAAACCAATGGTTATGATCAATTTAAAACTTATGGAAAAATTTGGGATGTAACATAAACTATCTATTATTTTTATCTCATACAAAAAAAATGTTCATATTAATGCTAGGTCCTAATGGAGAGGATAAGGATGAAAGGAAGGAAGGCAAGTACAAAAGAACAAGAGATGAAAGAGACTATAGGATAAACAAAGATGAAAAAGGTAAGAAATATCGTTATGTTTATGAAGAAGAAACTGGTAATGTTCAATTTGAAAGTGATGATGATGAATTTCTATATATTTCTATGAGAGAATATTCTGAAGAACATGGGAAAACTACATTGATCTTATATGTAAACAAATGTGACTAACAGATAATTGATGGTGGATGCTCTAATCATTTGACTGGTGATAAAGATAAATTTGAGGATACTAATCCATATGGATGTGTTAAATTTGGTAATGATATCCCATGTATTGTAAAAGGTAACTTGGTACTACTCAATTAATTGACAAGATAAAATGTGACAATGTTTATTGGGCTAAAGGACTTAACTATAATTTGTTGAGTGTTTCATAGCTTAAAAAATAAGGTTACACAATTGAATTCCATAATAAGAAGGCCAAGATATATGATGCTAATGGTAAGATGATTGGAATTGGTGATCACATGAGAGGTAACTTATTCTATCTAGATTTATCTAATGAGACATGTTTATTTGCACAACAAGAAGATGTTTGGTTATGGCACATGAGGCTATGTTATGTACTCTTTGAAAATTTGGTGAATATTAGTAAAATGATGAAAGTAAGAGGGTTTCTTAACCTAAAGAATCCTGACAATACTATGTGCAGAAAATGTCAATTGGGAAAAATGACCAAGTCTAGACTTAAGAAAAAAAAATACACTTCTAGTGATATTTTGGAATTGATTCCTACTTACCTATGTGTACCTATTCATGTTAAAATCTATTGTGGAGATAAGTATTTCATTCTATTTATTGATGATTACTCTAGAATGATGATTTTTTTGTTCATTAAAAATATAAATCTAATGTTTTCTTAGTTATTCAAGTAGTATTTAGCTATATTTAAAAAAGAAACAAGGAAAGATCTGAAGTGTTTTAGATCTGATAAAAGTGGTGAATTCATTTCAAATGATTTGATTACATTCTACAACAACAAAGGAATTAAAAGATAGATGTCAGCACCAAAGACCCCTCCTTAGAATGTGATAGCTGAAAGGAGAAACAGATAAATGATGGACTATGCAAGAGCATTGATGATGGAGAAAAGTGCATCAAAAAAGTACTAGAAAGAATCTCTTAGTACTATTGTTTAAACCCTAAATAGAGCACAAGTCAAGAAAGTTACAAATGCTACACCTTTTAAGCTATTGTATGGATATGCTCCTAACATGAAATTTTTTAAAATCTTTGGAAGTAAATCCTATATACTTAAAGATAACAAGAATGGAAAGCTTGATGCAAAGAGTGATGAAGGTATATTCCTAGGATATTCCACTAAGGGTAAGACTTACAAGTATTTCAATTCTAACACTTAAAGGGTTTTGGAAAGTAAAAATGTGAAAGTTGATGAGTTTGTATAAAGAAGTGACAATTCATGCAATGAAGAACCTGAAGATTACAATAAATTCATCTAAATGGATGATGGTTCTCCCAAAACTCCAAATGAAGAAGTAAATAAAGTTGTAGTTTCCTAGCAAACATAAAATGATGTAGTGCAACAAATCACTAAGCAATAGATAGTGGGTGTCGAGAAATAGATAGAAGATGTTGCATCAGATAGAGAATATCGAGCATATAGAGACTAGACCAAAACCTAAACAAGAAAGAGAAAATGAGCTTGAGATTATTTTACAAGATGAACCTATAGAAGAATAGAGAAGGAAACCACTTTTGCTAGCAAAGTTTCTAAGAAGGCATCACAAACCTGAACAAATAATTGGTGATGTTGAATCAAGTGTTACGACAAGAAAAAGACTCAAAGAATACACATAATTACTTTGTGAATTTGAGCCCAAATCAATAAAAGATCTTTTAGACAATGAATATTGGATTTAGGCAATGAATGAACAAATTCAATAGAATCAGAAGAACAATACTTGGACTCTAGTGTCAAGACCTAAAGATGCAAATGTTATTGGAACAAAATGGGTTTTTATAAACAAACTAAAAAAAAATGGTGAAGTAACAAGAAACAAGGCAAGACTGGTATGCAAAGGATATGCTCAAGAAGGAGTTCATTATGGAGAAATGATTTTTCCTATGGTAATATTTGAAGGAGTCATAGCTCTACTTGCATATTCTACCTACATAGATTTCTAGAATTGTTGGGTTGAATAATAGTGCCAGGGGGCCAGAACTAATCTATTTGAGGCCCTATTATTTTAAGGTCCACAAGGTATATCAAATGGATGTCAAATTTGCATTTTTGAATGGTATACTTTCAGAAAAAGTGTACATTAAACAACTTGAAGTAGTTGTAGATCGAAACAAGAAGAATATGCTATGTAAACTGAAGAAATCCCTTTATGGACTAAAACAAGCCCCAAGAACATGGTATGAAAGACTACATAATTATTTGGTGAGGATTGGTTTTGAAAGGACAAATAATAATAGTAACCTATATTTGAATAATAGTAAGAACAATGAAGTACTACTATTTGAAATATTTTTAGATGAAATTATATTTGGAGGAAGAGAATTATTGTGTAAATCATTTTTTGACGAAATTAAGAAGGAATTTGAATTGTGTATGTTTGTTGAAATCAAAGTATTTGTTGGATTACAAGTCTGTCAAATGAAGTTTGGTATTTTCATTACTCAATCCAAGTACATCAAGGAGACACTAAAGACTTTTGGAATGGAATATTTAAGTCTAGTGAGTACACCTATGTATAGAGGACATAAGATATCCAAGAATGAT
This sequence comes from Cupressus sempervirens, assembly GCA_028749045.1. Lineage (NCBI taxonomy): Eukaryota > Viridiplantae > Streptophyta > Pinopsida > Cupressales > Cupressaceae > Cupressus > Cupressus sempervirens. The sequence goes on from CM053785.1 coordinate 88,239,303, forward strand.
GAATCTGATGATGTGAACTAGACTTTATACATACCCATGATTGGAAACCATAATATGATGTTCAAAATAGACCTAATATTGCATTAACAGTTGGGATAGTTTCCATATTTCTAAAAAATCCTAAGGAGAATCACATGATGGAAATGAAAAGGATAATGAGATATATAAAAGGTATAGAAGACTATGGATTGTATTAAAAGAGAAGAGATAAATTTGAACTGAAGATATTCATTGATTCTAATTGGGAAGGAAACATTGATTATAGAAAAAGAACTAGTGGAGGTGCAATTATTTCTAGGAAAGAGATTGGTGACATGGAGAAGAAAGAAATAGAATTGTATTTCCCAATCAATAGTTGAAGCCAAGAATGTGGGAGCTGTAGTGAACTATTCAAACATTATGTGGATAAAGAAATTACTGAAAGGAATGAAAGAAGAACTTACTGATTTAGTAGTTATCTATCATGATAACACAAGTGTGATTAACATTTCAAATAATCTAGTGATGCACACTAAGAAAAATCACATTGATACCAAGTATCACTACTTAATAGAACTAGTTCAAGAAAAAGAAGCGAAGTTAGAATATTTGCATGCCAAAGAACAAATTGTTGACCTATTCACTAACGCCTTACCTAAAGATTCTCATCTATTTCTTAGAGGTGAATTTGGGGTGAGTTTGCTAAAAAAAGAAACTTAAAGAAAAAAGGTGCATTGGATCAAATGTGCTAATTAGAATATCCTACACATTGATGAAAACCAACTTTACTTTGGAAAATGCCTATGTAGACAGTCTAGTAGAACATAACAAATCAATCATAGATAGATGACAAAAATTAGTGAGACATGAAAAATCTGCATAATTCAAATGTATGATTAGATTGAAGCTAAGAATGTCTTTGGTATTGTTGTCAAAGAAGGATAATATAGAAGGAAATATAAAAATATGGAGAATGTATACAAAGACAAAAAATATAAATAGAGGGAGAGATATACAAAAGGGAGAGATTTATTACTAAAGGAAAAATGCATGCAAGAGCAAGATCTATTACTTCAGGGGAAGAAAATTGGTAAAGAGAACCAAAATAAAACTAAGGATATTGATCACTCATGAAAGTGAAATCTTTTGGATTTTATGGTAACAAAGTTAGATACATTGAGATATCGAGGTATTTCCCACATTCAGATGTTGCCATCAATGCAAAAGAGGGAGATTGTTGGAAACTTACAATTGGAACAATTATTGTTTTGTCATTGATATCAAATATATTGATAAGACATATTGCTACCTAGTATAAATGTCATATCTATTTGATTAATGAATAGGATTTGAAAAATTGCTCATAACAATAGCATCTAGAGGTGAGTTTAAGTTATGGAAATCAAACTAAAATGTACATTTGATCAGTTAGACTTTGATAAAATAAAGTTATTGTTTATATCAAGGAAGTAAAGCTAAGTTGAGCAATAAAGTAAAAGGTTAAGGAATGCAAAGTGATTCTAGTGTCAATTGAGCCATACTAAGTGCCAAGAAAATGTAGTGTTAACCGACTATCAGTATTGACCAAGCAATATAGTTGATGTTGAGCAAAAATTTATACAATAATTGAGTTATTTCATGATGATCAAGTGTCAAAACTTAATAATTTTTATGTAATAGTGTTAAGAATGAATTTGAGCAAATCATGATTTCTAGCCAACTCAGTTGAATTCTTGGGAGATGTAAATTATTTTTAAGATAAAATTGATGAGTTGGATCATTAAATAAAAGGTGAGGATTAGGTATGATACCTATGATCTAATTTGATGGATTAGAAGATTCTAGGAAAAATAAAAGATGAATTGATGCAATGAACTTGATGAATTAGATCATAAACCCTAAGATCTATAGTGATCATGGAAAATGGAAAAGAAAGAATTACCTATTTAAAGAAGTATATAGACAAAATTAAAAATAGAGGCATATAGAGAAATGTGAATTAGAGGCACACAAGTGTGTGAGAGTGAAAGAGAAGCAAACAAAAATTTCTTGCACAGATGCTGCTGATATTGATAAGTGAATCTAAGTAGATTGCTTAAGTTTTATGGAAAGGAGAATTTTGATTGCTTGAAGGGTTGCTAAGGGAATTAAGAAAAAAATAGAAATGGGGAGCTTATTAATGAATAAACATATGAACCAAACACAAATCTAAACCTGCAAAGTGAGTTGTAATCATACAGATCAAACCCCTAATGTTTTTTTTTTTTATCATTATAAATAGATTGTATTGAAATTCTTTTAGTAGAGGTTGATATAATAGTCATTTGAAGGACTTAATAGTCTATGTAAATCATCTTGCAAGGTGACATTCTTAATGGAATAATCAAAGTCCTCTAACAAGGTCACTCCTAACAGGGTAATTAAATCCTCTAATCAGGTCACATTTAATAGTGTGTATTATAAACCTTTAATAGGTTGTCTCCTAACAGAGCTCACTTCAAAAGAGTGAAAAAGTGGTGACACGTTGCTAGTAGTTTTTCCAAAATTGGGTTTCCAAGTAAAATCCTAGTATCAAACTTGTGTTGACCATTTGATATGTTTTACATTTTATTAAGTTTACATTCAACAAAGTATGTTATGTTTGGGACAATAATTTTCTTTATAAGTATATTAGAGACCAACAAAGAACAATGTAAGAAGAAAAATGAATGTTTTGATGTTTAATTGTTCAAATGGAACTTATGGACCTTGAGTAACTGATTCATCCCCCTCCCTCTCATTTATTCTAAACATTTACAACATAATTGTTGATAGTATGAGGACATTGTTAATTGAAAAGGAATTTGCACAAATCTTTTGGAGAGAAGCCATAAGCACTACAAAATATTCTATCAATCAAGTTCAACTAAAGAAAGGAATAAACTAGAAACCTTAAGAACTCTATTATGGTTATACAACTAATGTGAGTTATTTCAAGATATCTGGGAGTAAATGTTACATTTATGAAGATGCAAGGAAAGGAAAATCTGATTATAAAGGTGATGAAGGTGTTTTACTTGGTTATTCCACTAAGAAAAATGCTTACAAATGTTTGAACAAAGTAACTCAAAAAATGATTGAAAGTGCAAATGTGACAATTGATGAATTTTTAGATAAGAATAATTGATGAGTGCACAACATAATGATACAACACAAGACAAAATGAGCACAATAGGAAAAGGTAAATATTATTATTATAAATGATATGATATTACATTCAATACACTGAAAATAGACTCAAAGACATGCCCTATGGGCTTATAATGTTTTCTCAATCTAGAGAAAATCCTCCTCATAGTACCCCCTCCCAAACTCCAACAAAAACTGCCTTTACAATGCTAGAAATGTCCTTAAGTACACAAATTAGGTTTATGATTAGGAATAAATTCTAGAATACGTCATTTGACATCCACCACAAAAATAGAAGGTTCTAGAAAACATGTTAGAAATTGGTGTAAAATTAGAAGAATCTAGAAATGGTAGTCCAACTTCTGGGAGACATAACTTTTGATTGAGGGCTTCGATTGATGAACCATTTAGATTTTTGGAAATCTCTCCAAGTGCTCTATAGTTGTATGGATGAATTTTTCTCCTCCCCCATTTTTTAGGCCTATATGAGGTTGTTTATTGCCTCAAATCTAACTTTGAAGTGCTCTTAGGAGGTCCCCAAGCAACTTAAAACTACAATAACTATCAAAATATAAAGCCTTTTGACCTGATTCTTTTGTAGAGTGCTTTAAATTACAAGTATAATCGTCCATCCAACTTACACCCTCTAACTCAATATAATTATGGCTAAATTAAAAAATAACCTATTTTTTGTATTGGCACATATCCTAAGGTGCTAAAAAACTCTAACCTAGAAAACCAATAGTGGAACTATGAGAGTTGGAATCTTTATTCGACCCAAATGGGTATCCAAAAATGAAAACACTTTAAACAAAAACTAACACGAAAAATAGTTTTGGGTGATATAGGTTTTCCCTTACACCACTAGATGCTCTTGCATCAGACACCTAGGGTAGAATAAAAAGTGGCCCTGTCACTTTATAGATGGTAGAGGAAAACCCATATGGGTAACCTCCATTGTGGATGTACAAATTGAGTCTTCTATTGGTCATCCTTTCCACTTTACCAGGTATTCTTCATATTGTCAGCCCACATGACTATCAAAAATTTCTTCAATCTCTTCATTCGTAGAAGTAGGAATCAGAAATGGCTCTAGCATCAACCCCTCATCTGCACCATCATCATGATATTTTGTTAAGTCTACAATATTCAAAATAAGATAAATGTCAATCCCATCTAGAAAATTCATCTCATATGCATTTCCTAGATCATGTTCCTTCAAAATTTTATAGGGGCCAAATTTCTTCATCTTCAGCTTGTTGTAGGTACCCACTGGAAATCATTCCTTCCTCAAATATACCATAACCTGACCTCCAACTTAGAACTCCTTATGTCTCCTCTTTTGATTTTCCCTAGCCTTATACTATAGGTTCATCTTGGTAATATGTTCTCACACCTCCTAATGTAGGTTCTTGACATGTTCAAAAAAGTCTTTTGTCTTAGAACATGTCCTCCTCAGTTCTGGTGTAGTCCTTGGACTACTCTCATACACAATTTGGAATGGTGATCTACCAGTACTCCTATTCATAGAATTATTGTAAGAAAATTTAGCTTGTGGTAGAATAAAATCCCATCCCTTAGGTTTATCTCCTACTAAACACCTTAGCAAATTGCCCAAAATTCTATTTACTACTTCTCGTTGTCCATCAGTCTATGGATGATGTGCAAAAATCAACTTCAATTGTATCCTTAACTTCTTCCACAAAGTCCTTAAGAAATACCCCACAAATTTAGTATCTCTATAAAAATAAAAAATAAACTTTTTTCACGACCATGTAGCTACGCCACCTCTCTAAAAAATAAATCTACAATATGTACTACATCATGAGTCTTATGGCATGGAATGAAATGTACCATCTTGGAGAACCTATGAAGCACCACAAATACTGAGTCATTACCCCTTCTTTTCCTTGGCAATCCAAGAATGAAATCCATACTTATGTTCTCCCAAGGCTTTGATGGAACATGCAATGGCTGATAAAGTGCAGTATTATGACTAAATCTTTTGTTTGTTTGACATACTTGACAACTTTGCACAAACTTCTTCACATCCTATGATAATTGAGGCTGAAAATAATGTTCTCTAATAATGGAAATGGTCTTATTTTGACCAAAGTGTCATGATATCCCTCCACTAAGCTTCTCCTTGATCAAGTTCTCCCTCATAGAACTCCTTGGAGTACACAATTGAGTTCGCTTGAACAACATACCATCTTGAATCATATACAATCTAGCCACCCGGTCCTATTTAGAGTAATAGGTTCTTTACAAGCCTTCAAAGCCTCTAAAAAGTTAGTATCTTTAGGGTACAAGTTCTTGAGTTAATCAAACCCAACCACTTCAATGTGCATTACTGTCAGCAACAACTGTCTCCTACTTAATGCATCTGCAACCCTAGTAGACCTTCCGCATCTATGTTTCAATACAAATGTATAACTTTGCAATGACTTTGATTTAATTTACCTTGGCTATTTAGATACTACAATACCTTGTGATCAATATACAAGAAAAATTATTTGGGCAACAAATAATGCCTATATTTCTTTAAGGCCTAAACTATTGCATAGAACTCATGATTATAAATAGAATATTTCTTCTTTGCATCATTAAATTTTTCACTAAAATAGGCAATAGGCTTAACTTCTTAGCTCAATATAGCCCCAATAGCACTACCACTAGCATCACAATCCACCTAGAATACTTTATTGAAATCTAGAAGTGCCAATACAGGTTGTTCTGTCACCTTCTTCTTCAACAATATAAAACTCCTTGCAACTCTTGTAGTCAACTTGAACTCTTTTCTATCCCCCTTCATTGTTTTAGATAGGGGATACTACTAAAATTCCTAATGAACTTCCTTTAAAAACTAGCCAGACCATGGAATGACCTCACTTTAGTGGTAAACCTTGGAGTAGGCCATTCCAAAATGAGCTTCACCTTCTCTGGATCCATTTTGAGACCCTCAACTGATACAATAAACCCCAAATATAATAACTCCCTTTTGACAAAGCTTCACTTCTTCAAATTAATCAACAATTTCTCTTCCCTCAACCTTTCAAGAGCATTTTTAATGTGCAATAAATGCTCATCCAAATACTTAATAAAAATTAAAATATCATCTAGATAGATAATCAAATTTTTTTCAAAAGGTTTCTTTATACCTCATTGATAAGCCGCATGAAGGTGCTTTGTGCATTGGTCAGTCCAAAGGGCATGACTAACCACTCATATAGACCCTCCTTGGTCTTGAATATAGTCTTCCACTCATCTCCTTCTCATATCCGTATCTAGTGGTAGCCACTCTTGAGATCTATCTTTGTGAAGTATTGTACTCCACTCAAACAATCCATAAGATCATCCATTCTTAGGAAAGGAAACTGATACTTGATGGTTATTCTATTTATAGCTTAAGAGTCTATAAACATTCTCCACTCTCCATCCTTCTTGTTGATACTACACATGGAATTAGGCTCTCTTGAATCAAATGTTTCCTCAATAGCTCTTGAACATGTCTATTTAGCTCCTCAGTCTTAGTAGGAGTCATCCTATGAGTAACCTTGTTAGGAAAGCTAGCTCCATGGACTAAATCTATTTGATGACTAATTTGCCTTACTAGTAGCAACTCTTCTAGAACATTATTAGAGATGACATCTTGGTATTCAGTTAATAGACCTGAAACTTCAAGTGGAATCTCACTATTACCTTCCTTATCTTTTCTAGGAATTAAAGAATAACACACTTGTTGATGTTTCATGCCATCTAAAAAATTTATTTCATCAACAAGACATACACTAGCACTACTACATACCTTTACACCATCCTTTATTAAGGGCTTCAACTTTTGGTGAACTCCATCCTTTGTCAAAGAGTATGTATTTGCATGACCATCATGTATAGCATGCCTATCAGGCTTCCATGACCTTCCCAATAATAAATGGTAGACATCCATTAGAATGATGTCAGAGAGAGCCTCATCATGGTAACTCCCAATCTTAAACTTTACCAAAAATTGCTCACTAACTAGGACCTTATGATCATCCTGCACCCAAGCAATCTGACAGGGTTGGGGGAGTTTCTCCCTCTTGTTGTAGCTTCGATACCATCTCCTTTGAAACCAATTTGTCATTTCTTCCCCCATCAACAATCATATCACAACATTTACCATCACACTTGTAATGGGTATGAAGAAAACTCCTCCTTTGTTCAGTTTTAGTCTCACCACTTAGTAAGATACTTTGATTAACTAGAACCTCTCCTCTTTTTGCATCATCCAAATGCGATGACTATGTATCATCATCTACATGAGCAACCCTTGCTTGACCAATAGCTCTCTTTTTTGTCCTTCCTTGGGATTGAGGGAATTCAAAGGCATAATGACCTTCTTCATTACAATGAAAATAGGTACCATAGAAGCCTCCTCATCTTGAACCTTTTCCACATCCTCTACCTCTTCCTCTTTTATCTCCAAAATTTTGATCTCAAAAGTAGTTGAAACCCTCATTCCTCTGGTATTAGCTAGTATCCACATTTTCATTTTTATTCTAGTTTGTATTTCAACTTCCAAATGACCTACCAGCAACCCTTCCTCCTTGAATGTGCCTTCTTTTCCTTCCATCAAACTTTTTTTTTAACTTCTCAACTCGCAAGGCAAATTGGTATGCCTTTTCCATTCTAGTCATTCTAACTAGACTTAACTCCTCCTGAATGCTAGGTCTGAACTCACTAAGGTAAGGAGAAACCTTCTCCTTATTTTCTTCCACATGCCTTGCCATAATAAGGACTCAATAAAACTCCTCTATGTATTCTAGATAGTTTTCCTTCTCACTTTAACCCTTGCATCTTCTTGAACAAAATAAGCTCATAATCAACAAGAATGAATTACTTCTTTAGTTTATCCACCATGCAATCCCATATTGTGATTTTCTCCTTTCATCTACTTCTTCTTTCCAACTAAATCTCTTGCCACTAGGTTTTGGAATGGCCTTTCATTTTGGCCTTTACAAACTTAACCCTATCAAGATCCTTGATTTATTCATACTCAAAATATTCCTCTAGCTCATTCTAGTTGATCAACTCATCCGAGTTTAAATTTCCTAAAAACATGTTGACATTAATTTTAGGTCTTTTTCCAAGCTTTGTAATGGCCCAAAAAAGATTCTCCTCCACCTGGTTTAAGAATTCTCTATCTCCTTCCCCTTCCTGACCAATATTTCCTTCTTTATTTTCTTCCTCACTTTTGTCACCTATGACAACATTTGTCCCTCTATAGATCTCCTCCTCTAATGCCTAAACTTGTCTTTTGAGGGCTCTAACCTCAAGAGTAACAACTCTAGCCCTTCAAGTATGCTTCCTCTATAGAGGCATCCTCTTGTATCAAAACCCACAACCACATAGTCCTAGTGCAAACTGCCTCATGGTCTGCACTCTGTCTACACACTTAGAAAAACCTGCTTTGATTCCACTTGATGAGGGCACAAAGCAAGACAAAATGAACACAACATGAAAAGGGAAATATTATTATCACAATTGATCTACTATTACATTTAGTACACTAAAAATAGACTCAAAGACATGCCCTATGGGCTTAAAATGTTGCCTAAATTTAGAGAAAATTCTCCTCATAGTATCTCCTCCCAAACTCCACAAAAAACTGCCTTTACAATACCAAAAATTTCCTTAAGTACCCAAATTAGGTTTAGGGTTAGGAATAAATTCTATAATATGCTATTTGACATCACTCACTAAAATAGAAGGTTCTAAAAAACATGTCAAAAGTCAGTGTAAAATCAGAAGAATCCAAAAATTGTAGTCCAACTTTTGGGAGGCATAACTTTTGATCCTGGACTCTGATTGATGAACCTTTTATATTCATGGAAAGCTCTCCAAGCACTCTATAGCCCTATGGAGGAGCTTTACTCATCCTCCATTTTTTGGGTCCGTACAAGGCCATTTAGTTCCTCAAATTTGACTTTGAATTCTCTTAGGAGGTCCCTAGGCAACTTAAAATTGCAATAACTTTCAAATTGTAAAGCCTTTTGACCTAATTCTTTTCCTAGAGCTCTTTAAATTTAAAGTATAACCATCCCTCAAATTTACACCCTCTAACTCATTATAATTATGTCTAAATGATAGAATAACCTATTTTGTGCATTGGTACATATCCCAAGGTGGTAAAAACCTTTAACCCAGAAAACCAATAGTGGAATTATATGACAGTTGGAATCGTTATTTTACCTAAATCAGTGTCGAGAAATGAAAACATTTTAAATAGAAAATAAAACTAAGCATATTTTTGGGTGATATAAGATTGCCCTTACACCACTAGGTTCTCCTACATCAATATTGAAGAGAGAAAGAAGAAACCCAATGATAAAAACAAGTTTGTGTATGTATATGAAGACACACTTGGAGTAGTACCCAAGATATAATAGAGAGCTATTATGTAATAACATGCATTAATTGAGCCAAAAATAGAATGACCCAAGAAGGATGTTTAACCCTAACCAAGCAATGATAGTGTTAGAGATCAAAGAAATAAGACTATTCTTGAAAAATGTGTTAGAAGGAGTCATTCAATTGAACCAAATATTGGAAATAATAGAGTTGGATTCATGAAAAGAAGAAAGTTAAAGATATTACTTGTTCAATTATTAAATTGACTAGATTGATTAAAAAAACTCTAGTTCATAGATCTACTAATAAGTATGTAATTGAAACAAAGTGATTTATTAAATGGTGAAGTAGTAAGGGATAAGACTAGATTAGATTGAAAAGGTTATGCCAAAGAAGAAGGAATTGATCATGGTAGGACCTTTGTACTTGTATTTGTTCACATTACAGTCATGTTTGTTATTAGTGACATACACTTATTCAGATTGTAAGTATCTATTGAGCACATTGTACAATTAATAGTGTTAACCAAGCATTTTAGTATCTACCAAGTTCTACAGTTGCTACTAAGTCCAAGGGACAATATCTAGTTTGTGTTGATTAGTAATATGAACTTGTTGATCTTAGATTGGTTTTGCCAATTGAGTGTCAACACACTTAAGATATTAACTAAGTTCATGCCAAGCTAGTTATACATGTCGAATAAAATATGTATAGATGCTAAGTTGCAATGAGTGTTGAGTCACTCATGTGCTAAGTCAATTAAGTGCTAAGCAGATAGACTATGCCAAATTATTTAAGTGTTGAGCATATAGTTGATAACGAGCAAGTTCAGTTGCTGAGCCAAAAGAAAAACTATAGTATGTGTCAAGCATTAGTATTATCAAGTGTCGAGTAACACAGATTGGACCTAGTTATTTTTGATGGCACAAAAAACTATGTAAACTATTTTTATGCTAACTTATGGAGACATCTCGAAGCTTTCAAGGTAAGGAAAAATCTATGGATTCCATATACAATCAACATGCAACCAATCAAAAAATGTTGGAAAGGTTAAGTGGAAAAATGAATGAATCTCAACCATAGATTCATACCTAACCCTAAGCCACCAAAGTCTTTATAAGGAATACAAAGCCCCATAATTTATATGGTTATGTAATGTATGTGAGTGAAGAGTAGAAGGAAGAAAAGGGGTGAATTGATCAATGATCATTCAAGGTGACTTAGTAGAGTGAAAGAATTGTAGAATTAGTTTGCAGAATAGAGGATCAAGGATAAAATATTAACATATCAGATCAAAAAAGATCAAGGAGGATAGAATTGAGATCTGAAATCAAAAAGACAAAGTTGTAAGTTGTTAGATCAAACATTCTACTGTTACTTTCTAACAACTATATCAGTAGAGTGAAATCCTTTGGACTAAGGTTGACTTAACAATCATTGCAAAATCCTTTAACAAGGTGACATTCCAAGTGAATGTTCCAAAGTCCTTTAACCAGGCACACTTCTAATAGGGTGTTAAAATCCTTTAACAATGTGGGACTTAATAGTCTCTTGTAACCCTTTAAAAGGGTAGGCCTTTCGCAGGGCAGATCATTTTTCATGGTCAACACTTTGTAACCTTAACAAGTGACACTTTATTTCTATAGTAGTGAAGAATTGTGGGTTTCATCCCCACCCCAATTTTACCTTCTCATTGGAGGGTTTCTAGGTAATCATATCAAGTGTCAAGTGTGTGTATGCTTACACGTTTGATGCATTTGCTTTACATTTCATTTCAATTTATTACATGTACCTAATGAATGATAAAAAGGTTTTAAATTCTGAAGTTTGAACTTCTGATTCACCCCCCTCTCAAAAGTATATGTTTCCCATTTGTAATTTCAATAATTGGTATCATCTAGGTAAGTTATCATTAGGAGAAGCCTTACAGTTTAGAAAAAAGATTTTGAGATGGAGCTCTACAAACTGGGAAAGATTATAGAGAACCAAGGAATTGAGATTGAACTCATTCTGCATTCACTAGAAAAAGCTAGAGAGGAGTTAAGGAAATCCTTAAAGAGAAGGAAAGAGATTTTCATTGCATATAATGATACTCAATATAAAGAGATTAATACCACCAAGTTATTTTCTAATGGAGATTCAAATGACTTTGATACAAAAATTGCAGATTTGATGGAAAAGAATACAACACAAGTTGAAGAGATCAGAAATATCAAGATAGAGCAAGAATCACAAGCCATGATGTTGTGTAAAGTGACTAAACAAAAGAAAAGAGTCATGTAAGACAAGGCCATGATTGTAGAAGATAGGAGAACTCTAGAAAATAGACTAGAAGAGAAGTCAATAGAACTTGCCAGAATCTCCAACATGAAATTGGACACCCTAAGCCAGATGATGAATTCTCACCATGAGTTGAATGTCAATGACATTGAGACAACTACATTAAAGCTACAGGATGAACAAATACAAAATGATTTGAGAAGAGAAAGAGAGATTGTTGAAAGCTTCAACAAGCCAAATGAAGCTATCTAGTACTTTGAGCACCTAATAAAATCCCCAAGATCCAACAATGATACATCAAGATTAGTATATACAAGCATTGAAGAAGGAGAATCGTCCAAGACTACTAAATAAAGAAATAGAAAAGGTAAGAACTCCAAACCCACTTGTCATTTTTATGGTAAGATAGGACATACTACTAATGTGTGTAGGAGAAAGAATGCAAATTAGCATGTCAAACCTAAAAACATGGGTCACTATCACAATTGCAATAAGCATGGACATGAAGCATATGAATACAAGACTAGAACCATGCATGAACCAAGATTTGAAGGTTTCTAATACAACTATGAGAAATATGGACATAGATTCTTTGAATGTAGATCCAAATCTATGTGGTCATCAAACAAGTTAGAAAAAGAAAGAAGTCATGGACACTTCTATAGCTAGCATTACAATACTAGGAAAAGTTGTCATTATTATCAAGAGTATGGATACATCACTAAGAATTGCTTTATAACACACTTCAGTGGTAACTACAATAGATGGTTGAGTCAAACTACATGCTTTAGTTGTTTGAAGAATGGTCATATTAGTATGCATTTCCCCAACAATGTCAAAGGAACCTAATTGTGATCTCAACAAAGAATAAGGCAAAGTAGATGTTGAACACACCAAAGGAGATATGAACAAGACATGGAAAAAGAGATATGGATGCAACACATCAAATGGAGGGATCACCTCACCTAATAGGTCAAGTGGTCACACCACATAAAACTAAGCAAAGAGAGGTATGTGGGACTGATATTTAAAATAATTTATCATACATCAGTTCCAAGAAAAGTTAGTACAAAAAAGGATAAATTAGCATAAATAGAGATGCAAGATAATAAGGAAAGTCCAAGGTCAAATCTTCAAGTTTTCACATTACTGTCGAGTGTGAATAATCCTCTTCAGATGCTGAGTAAAATACTAGTAAGAGCTAAGCTATCATCCAAAGTTAGTTGGAGCCAAGTTAGTAGTAGCTACTGAGTGAGGGAAATCAATGGATGGGAAGTGAAATAGAAAATATATTAGTTCTAATTTTATAGTTGTACAAGCACTACATAATAAATGCAATATTTTGAAGGGTATAAGGTTAATTTTTACCTATTTTTCATCATTTCAAATTTGAAGCAAGAATGAGTAGAGTAAATAAGTAATGCACAATCCAGTTCAAAGCATTTGCATAGATCATAGCAAAGATAAAGCACCAATTCATTGATTCTAAAGGTATTCTTCATTTGCTGAGCTACTCAATTTGAATATTTGTCAAACCCTAGTTTTAAGGTATGGAATCTAGCTCAAAGAATGTAAATGAGAAAGAGACTTTTGAAGTTCAACTATTTAGCAATGAGGTTAAACAACCCAACTTTAAGGCGATACTAGACATTGCTTACAAGCAAGACCCATCGATCATGTTATCTATGATTCACCCTAAGGTTATAATGTTGCAAGATATAAGAAAGTGTTATAATTTCAAAGTAGGAGGCATTGGGGGCATGGAGATAAGATAGACATATGATAAATTGTGTGATAATGGTGTATTGAAGGAAGAATTCAAGATCATAGAAAGGAAGTGTCTAACTCATACCCTAGAATTCCATATAGTTTTCAAAATTGAGTGAATTAAGATAGTTCTAAGAAAAATTCATGATGGATGTCTATGGTTAGAGGGTGGATCCATTAAATTTTTAAAGAGAATTGTCCATAGGGTTATTGGTTATCCAACTCTAGATTGGCCCAAGACACTAAGAAGTGACTCCAAAGAAGTAATTGAGAAAAAATACAAGTGCTAAGTGGAACAAGTGTGGAATGACCATTGATACTATTACAGATCCACTTCTTGATTTTTCAATAAGGGTCATATCACATAAATTCTATCAGTCAAGCAGGCTAAACAATGTTCCCTACATAGTTATTGATGTAGGTTATAAGATTGTCAAAAAGGATCATACTTATGATCTTGGAGAACTCCAAATATAGTAGATAATGAAAAATCTTGAAGAAATTAGAAAGTCAAAGAGTGCTTAATGCAAGTTTGGATCAATACTTGTATGTATGCTTTTCTATGTACAAAATGAGTTCCCATCTTTTGGAGATTTTGGATGGAAGATAGATAGATCTGAAGCTATCCAAATTAATGAATATATTGAGCAAATGGGAGAGCATTTTGAATTAGTGATGACAAGCTATTTTGAAGACTTTAAGAAGTCTATGAAGCAAAGGTTGAGGGTTCCTTTTTCCCTAGTTGAGCAATACTACAATGACATTTATTTCCTTGTAGACATTGATTTTACTTACATCCGTGATATTGTACCTAAGATTAGATGGCTAGGACCCCTACTACCATCACTACACTCCTTGCTGAAGAAGTTGACAAAAGTTCCAAGATATTTGGTAATTATGATGTTTTAAAGTCAAAGGTTGAAATGGAACTAAAGACAACCTCTAAATTGAAAAGGAAGGACAAAATGGTAAGAAAAATGAAGGCCAAATTTGGTGAAGAGGTGGGAGATGAAGTGGAAGAAGATGATGAAGATGATGAAGAGGAAGAAAGGTAAAAGTTCAAGAACCTTTAACTTTGACCCAAGGCATGGGTGAGGACCAAGAAGAAGAAGGTGCCAAGGAGGAAGAAGCTAAGGAAACACCATTATAGCTAGAACCTAAGAAGAGGAAGGCTAAGGCACAACCTATAGCCAAATCCAAAGCAAAAAGGGCTACCAAGCTAAGCACATTAAAGGAAACAACTCCAACAACAAGGGCTAGTACAAGGGCCGCTACTCAAAAGGCCAAAGATTAGGTAAAAGAGAAAACAAAGGTCACTAAATCAAAGGGTGCAATACAAAAGAAACAAAGATGAAAATATATTGCACAACCAGAAATAGATGATGAGAAGATGGAGTCTGAAAATACAAGTTAGTTCAGAGTGGTAAGTCATGCACCTAAATTTTGTCTTGAGAATATTTGTGATAATATTAAAGATAATGAAGATATGACAAGATTAAAGAACATTGATTTTGGAAAACTTTGTAGAGAAGAGAAAAACTAGGTAGAAGAGTTAGTCTATGCAATGATGTGTTAGTTCAAGAATACTCCACTTGAATTAGATAATACAATTCCAAAGGAGCCATACACCATTGTTGAAAATAAGTGGCATTATTTTTTGAATCTTGAAAAACAAATAAGGAATCAACCCAAGCATAGGTGATGCCTGAACTGACAAAAGGGAAAATTGTCAAGGAAAATAAGAAGTACAGTAGTAGATTTTCACCTAAATATAGGGCATTCAACATAATTCAAAATAACACTGAAGATGTTGTGAAGAAATCCACTCAAATGTGGAAATTAATATATGGGTTGACGACCATCAAAGAAGGAGAAAAGGATCCCTTTGAGAGAAGAAATAATGGAGATGAAGAGGAAGACAAGGAGGAAGAGATAGAAAAAGAAAAGGAAGAAAACATTATGGAGGAGACACAAAAGAAAATAAATGAAATAACTATAGCTAAAGAGTGACAAGAGGAATAGAGTGTGCAAGACACAAAAACACTATCTATGAGCCCTTCATAAGATACAAGCACACCTACAAAAACTATAACTATGAAAAATGTTCCTAATAGCTCACCTCAAAACATCAACCCATTAACTATAGAAGACCTGAAGAAGATACTTGACCAATCCACACCACAAGCCATATTGTATGAGAACGCTATATTGGTCAGTGTTGAAGAGCTTCAAAAGGTAGTAGCAAATATAACAAGGGATAAAGTGAACACACAAGAACCACCTTCTGTCATACCTCTAGCTATTAGTGCTCAACCTTTAGTGCAAACATTAGAAGACACATCTGCAAAGGTTCACACAACTATCAAAGTTGACATGGTTGAACAACAAATTTAGACTTCTCAAGAAGAGAAGGCTATAGAAGCACAAGTAGGATAGACAAATGTATTTGTGCCTGATACACAAACACAAGGAGCAAGTTAGATAATAGTAATTGACCAAGATAGGACTAATGAAAAGGACATACCAAAGAAGAATGAGCAAAAAGCCATACAAACATTGGCAAATTTACCAACATCTAGCACTCCAAAAAAAGTCCTTTAGAGACTGAGCATTGATGCAATACCACTACTGATTTTAGCACCAAGCTCCAACTCATCCAAGATTTCTAAGGCATTTCACTATGGAGATGTAATTCTAGATGAAGAAATAGTGATACCTAAATATGATTATAGAACCATGACACTAGAGAAAATAGGGATAATGCAAGAATCCTTAGAGAAGAAGAAAAAACAAGAAACACTCATAAAGGATTATAAATAGAGGAAAGCATTACAAGATGTTAAAGACATCTTTTTATATACTTTTAGCTTGCAAACACCTAATGAATCAAAACCAATATTAGAAAAATTATTAAAAATTGAGGAACAAGTGAATAATGAGGACCACGAAACCAATGTCAAACTTATGGAATGGTTTGAAAAAAAATTTCAAGGAAAAGTCATTGAGAAAATATCCGGTGATATAGCACTATCACAAGTTGAATTGGCTACTAAAATTGAGAAAGTGAAGAAGGTACTTGAGAACATATTCTCATTGTAGACAAAATTGTGTGATCCCACACTCTTCACATAAGAAACAAGCCATAAAATTTTGAGTCTAGAGAAAAATTTAGAAACTCTTAGGTATGCAATTACCTAAGAACCCAGCTCAAAGTGAGAAGCATTTCCATTCATTTCTTCGAACACAAAGTCAACTAGTTATTTTAACAACAAAAGAGACTAATATAAGAGACATGTTGATTAACATTCAAACCTCCCTAACTCCTCACTTGGAGATGCTCCACAAGGAACTAGGCTATGTAGACACAATGTTAAAGAAAGATCCTAATCTTTCAATATTAGATGGACTAGTTCACCTTGCAGCAAAGATAGCAATCCAAATAAAGTAGTTAGATATTGCATTAGACAACTAGGATGCTACTCTGAAGATCATAATGGAAATCCACAAGAACATTTTGGACAAATATATAATTAGTGTATAGACCCTTTGACATAACTGTCCAAAAAGGGGGAGATAAATAAATATGCAAGGGGAGAATAGAGATAGATAAAGAGGTGGAGATAAACCAAAGGGGGAGCACACACAGAGGGGGAAGCAAACAGAAAACTAGTAGAAATAGAGCATATATTAGATAAATAATATCAATATTTTTGATGCCAAAGAGTATCAACAAGAGACAAATCTATGGAGAACAAATTTTGAATATAATAGGCACATTAACTTAGAGGGAGTTACAAAAAATAAAGGTATATAGTCTATTACAAAATTTTGAAAAAATTTGAAGTTTTGTATATGTTGAGCTATGAATGTATTATAATTGAGGAGATTAGATTTGTTATGTATAGTTAAATGTTTTGACACTAATGTCAAAGGGGGAGATTGTTGATCTCAAATTGGTTTTGACAATTGAGTGTCAACACACTTAAGATATTTACTAAGTTCATATTGAGCTATTAATACATGCCAAGTAAAATATGTATAGATGTCAAATTGCAATGAGTGTCGAGTCACTCATGTGCTAAGTCACTCAAGTGCCAAGCAGATAGATCATGCCAAGTGATTCAAGTGTTGAGCATATAGTTCATGTTGAGCAAGTTCAGGTGCCAAGCAAGAAGTATAACTACATTATGTACTAAGCATCAATATTATCAAGTGTTGATTAACATAGATTGGACCTATTTATTTGTGATGGCACAAACAAATATGTGAATTTTTTTATGCCAACCTATGGATAGATCTCAAAGCTTTAAAGATAAGTATAAATCTATTTGGATTACCTATACGACAAACATGCAACAAATCATAAAATTGGAAAGGTTAAGAAACAAAATGAATGAATCTTAGCCATAGATTCATACCTAACCCTAGGTCACCAAAGTCTTTATAAGGAAGACAAAGCCCCATAAGTTATATGGTAATGTAATGTATATGAATGAAGAGCAGAAGGAAGAAAAGGGGTGACTTGATCAATGATCATTCAAGGTGACTTAGTAGAGTGAAAGAATTGTAGAATCAGTTTGTAGAACAGAGGATTGAGGATACAATATTAACATTTTAGATTAAAAAGGATCAAGGAGGATAGAATTGAGATTTGAAATCAGCAAGAAAAAGTTCTAAGTTATCAGATCAAACATTCTACTATTACTTTCTAACAACTATATCAGTAGAGTGAAATCCTTTGGACGAAGGTTGAATTAACAGTCATTACAAAATCCTTTAAAAGGCTGACACTCTAAGTGAATGTTCTAAAAGTCCTTTAACTAGGCACACTTCTAATAGGTGAGACTTAATATTCTCTTGCAAGCCTTTAACAGGGTCAGCCTTTCATAGCACAGATCATGTTTCATGGTCAACACTTTGTAACCTTGATAGGTGACACTTTATTGCTATAGTAGTGAAAGATTATGGGTTTCATCCCCACCCTAGTTTTTACCTTCTCATTGGAGGGTTTCTAGGTAATCATATCAGGTGTCAAGTGTGTGTATGCTTACATGTTTGATGCATTTTCTTTACATTTCATTTTAGTTTATTGCATGCATCTAATGAATGATAAAAAGGTTTTAAATACTGAAGTTTGAACTTCTAATTCACCCCCTCTCTTAGAAGTATATTTTTCCTATTGATAATTCCAACATAAATTGACCATCTCAATGGATGTTAAGTTTATCATTGAAAATTGAGTTATGCAGTACTTACCATGTTTATAGTTGATGTGATGTGAGTCTAGTGTTAACTGAGCCACTCAGTGTTAACCAAGTGACTCAGTTTATACTGAGCTCCTAGTGATAGCATTGATCAAGCTATGTAGTGTGAATCAAGTGATTTAGTTTATATGTTGAATTCCATAATATTCACTGAGTCACTAGTGTACACTAAGTTCTAGATTACTTGGAAGTGACTAGTATAGACCGATCTTCTATGTCTACTGAGTACATGATGATGCTAAGCATTGATAGTGGATGTCAAGTATCAGAACCTCACCGAGTCAGTCTTTAGAACTCGAGTTCCTATAGTAGGGCTGACTTTGTGGTTTTTGTGTAAACTTGTATTATGGCCAACTTTGTAATTTGTAAATTGTATTGGTGTATATGTAAAATATTGTATCACATCCATTGTATGATATGGAAGTAATGTAATATGCATAAAAGAACATAAGATCAAATTATAAAGGATACAACAGTATAATGAGCAACACAGATTTATCTATCACAACAAGGTGATTACTATGCTCAAAGGAATCTCATTCAGTAAACCAAGTTATAGATTAGAGATCAACTACTATTTCATCCTAATAGGTGGATCAATTAAATGCTTTTACAAGGTAGACTTAATAGTCTTATGTAAATATCTTAACTGAGTGCATACTTCATTGTATGTTTGGAAATCCTTTTGCAAGGTGGACCTAGTAGTCCTTATTGCTCCTAATAGGGAAGATCATCAGAAGTGATCATTGTAAGCCTTAACAGACCAACTTTATACTATAGTACTAAAGCTCTTGGGTATCATCCCCACCCCAATTTTACTTTCTTTTTGGAAGGTTTTTAGGTCACCAAATTGTGTGTCAAAGTTTTATTATTGCTTTAATATTTTTAGTTTCTCATGCATGAAATTAGATCATAATATTTATAGAGGATTAATTTTTATTGGTTAATAATTCACCCCTCCTCTCTTAGTAACTTATCATATCATAATATTTCCAATAATTAGTATAAGAGTTTTGTGGTTCTTAGGAAAGAATTTTAACAGCTTGAGCATAGATTAAGGGCTATGGAGGTATTCAAACTTGACAAGGCTATTGACAATGAGAAGCTAGATTTTCAATTGGCTATTGGAAAACTCAAGAAAGAAATAAAGCAACTATCTCGATCCCTAAAAGAAGAAAAATCTTGCAATCTAGATAAATGATCAACTCTACATTGAAAAAAGAATTGATAACATCCATTCAAGAAATTCAAATGAAGCTAATGAAGAAATCAAAGAACTATTTAAAAGGAATAGTATTTTTAAAGAAGAATTAAGAAAACTAAGAAGAAAGAAAGAAATTGAGTTACTAAGATTGTGTGAAGTCATGGAAGAGAAAAACAAGATAAAAGAAGAGATAGAAGGAAAGAACAATGAAATTCAGCACCTATCCCTTCAATAGACAGACTTCATTGATCAACTCACCAATGCAAATGAAGAAATCATGAATCTAAGATCAAAGAATGTAAGATTGCAAAATGATCTAAACACTGAAAGGAAAAACAATGAGAGGATGATAAAATCTCAAGAAAACATGAATCAATTGAATGAGAAAAGCCATTAGAGAAGAAAGGGAAAAGTAGGAATTGGATATCTAGAAGAAGGTGGATCATCCAAACAAGGAGCTCAAAAGAATCAAAGACCTACTTGCAGTCACTATGGTAAGATAGGCCATACATCAAACAAATATTGGAGCAATGGGAAAGGTAAATTCAATGGAAAGTGCTACAATTGCATCAACATGCTCATAGGGCAAATGAATGCAAAGAGAAACCTAAGTTTGAAAGAAAATGCCATAAATGTAAGAAGCATGGGCACAAATCCTCAAAATGAAAAACTAAGATATTGAACCCAGCATAATAGATTGTGAAAATTATATTTTATTAGGACTATAACACTTGGTGTAGATGTCATTACTATGGAGAATTCAGACACATTGGAATGAATTATGTAAAACATCATGTGAGGACAAGAGACACTACTAGAAGATGTTTCATTTATATATAACTTGGTCATCTTACCAAGAACTATATGAATACTGGAAGAATTGAAGATGAAAAGAAGGTAAAAGATGATAACATCAGAAAGTAGATGAGACAACAATAGGTTCCAAAAATTTCTTCTGAGAATACAAGCTTGATAAATGATGATAACATCACTCAAGAATTGGGTGACTCCACCATTTCCACTTGATCTCTCATAGGAAAATTGGAACTAGGATTATGAAGATATCTCACATCAGTTCTAGTTAGCAGAATGAAAGATCCAAATTAGCATTAGAGATGCAAAGGGATCGCCAAGTAAAAGATGCAATAATTACTGAGTATGGTTAGGTTGCAAACCTTACCGATTGAGGTTGGGTTGTATGACCCTACAAAGCAAGGTCCAGGGCTACTATATTTGTTGTGTGGTTATCGAGTCATGGAAAACTTTGTCAAGCATTCAATGCAAGTGAAGTGGATAATAGTCTATCATTTGAGAGAATAATCATACCAAGCATTTATGGTTAAATTTGATGAAAAAGGGAGAAATTCAAATAATTTCTCACCATGAATTTTTGAGAGCTGTTTGTGCAAGGCAGTCTTTAGAGAATTCAAGAAATTTGAGAAAATTATTATTAAAGATTTTCATATTCTCTCAAACCCTAACAAGTAAAGATGGCATCCACTAGTAGAAAATTAAGAAAGGTTTAGACATGTTAGTTTGAAGCATGGAATGGAAGCCACCAGATTTTAAGCTAAGTCCTCTAGTTGTGAAAACCCTAGTTTCGGGTGGAGTGCAGTCGCCAATTCCACTAATTATACTATTGATCAATGATATATGTTCACATTTTAAATATGCTATTCAAGATATTAGAACATTAGAGATGGATGAATTGTTGAAGGAATTATGCACTAATGGTGTGTTGAAACCAAAACATCAACATCTTGAAACTAAAGGTTTAACTCACATTCTGCATATGCCATGAGATTTTCAAATAAAATGGATAAGATATATTCTTATTCATGTGAAAAATGGTTAGTTGTGGTTTGAACAACCTATTTTGATAACCAAGAAGATGATCCAAAGGATTACTGCTCTTCCTATCTTGACAAAAGAAAAAATGACAAAAGCCCTAAGTCAGATCAAACTAGAAAAGAAAACCCTTGCTGATTGGGATGGAAGGGGAATGAAGATCATCTATGTCATAGACATGGAACTCAAGTTTGGGATATATGCCATCACTTAGAAGATTTACAGCTCAATTAGATTGAACAATGTGTCATGGGAGGTAGTGGATTTAGCATACAAAGTGGTCAAGAATAACATGTCACTTGACCTTGCTGAGTTGATGTTGAACTAGTTCAACAAGAACATGGAGAGTATAAGAACTTCCAAGAACAATCCTTGTAAGTTCAATTCACTTTTGACTTGTCTATTTTTCTATGTACAAAAGTTCTTCCCATCTAAAGGTGCAGCATTATGAAGGAAGGATGTACCTATTCTTTATTAGATCAATGAGTATATAGCTGAAATGGGAGAGAAATATGTAAGTATTATGGACAACTACTTTGATGCATTGAAAGAAAAAATGAATAATATATTCAAGATTCCCAAGAAACTAGTTGATGATTACAAAGATGATGTTTATTTTATGGTTGATAGTGACAAAGTATATATTTAGGCAGTTAGACCAAGGACTATATGGTTAAAACCTCTTGGTTATGAGGTAAACATAGATGAAACCAAGGACATTATTGAGGCATTTACTAATGAGCATGTTGACTCTAAAGTTGCATACTTTGGCACTTATGATGAGGCAAAGGCTAGAGTTGAACTTGAAATCAAACTCCCTCCAGCAGTCAACAAAGGGAAGCAGAGAATTGCCAAACTAAAAAACCAATTCAACTCTTCTATTGATTGAAGGAAAATGAGATGATATTAAGGATGAAGAAACACAAGATGAAGAGAAATAAAAGGATGAGGAGCCATTAAAGAATAAAGGTAAGGTAATTATAACTAAGCCTTCCAAGACATCTACTATTGTGTCTATAAGAAGATCATTTAGGAAGGAAGCGGATAAAGGAGCAGATATAATATTCAAGAGGCCTCTACCTACTTTTTAGGAAAAAAAGAAAGATTTAGAATTAGGATTTTGTGTAACAAATTTCAAGGAATTGAAGTATGAGACTAGGACTATAGAGAGGTAGAATCAAATAGAAGACTTGATAATATCTAAAATGGGTACAAATGGAATTATTCTCCAAACTAGCTTACTTAATAGATTTCTAATATTCTAATGGGGAAGATTAAGCCAAGATGGGAGATTACCATGAAAACTGAAAAAGACATATATGAGTAGACCCTAAGGTAACTCATACCAAGTTTGGATGATAAGGAGGTAAAGGAATCTCTAAAGAAAAATAAAGAAAATCTTACTTTAAGATTCAACACTTGTCTTGTATTATTGAAAGACATTTAACATGTAGTAAAGAAAGCTACAAACTCATGGAAAAATAGCTATCTTCCTCACAAGATGAGTGATGTTGTGGTTAGTGTTGGTGAAAAAGATAAAGATGATGATGAACAAGAAAATGATGAGCAAATTGATAAAGAAGAAGTTACACATTTTGACAATATAGTTGATGAGGAAGAAGAACAAGGACATGAAGCTATCAAGGAAGATTTAATAGATGTTCAAGATACTGAGGAGTGTTGGCATTGAGTTATTATTTCCATTAGTGACAACACTTATCCATAATAGTATAGCTACCAAGCTCAGCACTTAGTTTTTCCTACACTTACCAAGCATTCTAGTGTTAACCAAGCTTTGAAGAGTTCAATAGTTTACACCAAGTAGAATAGTGGCTATCAAGTGAATTTAGGCAATGTGTAGACCAATAGTGTCTACCGAGCTTCATAGTGTCTATCAAGCAGTAATTTTGTGCCATGGAAATTCAGTGTAAACTAAGCATTGGAAGAAGTTGTTTTTATTGAGTGAAGCAAGGTAAGCAAGTGAAACTACATCTACTGAGTCACCAATGGTCATTGAGTTCAAAATTACTTTGAGTGATTAGTATGGACTGAGCCTTCACTTCTACCAAGTAAATGACAATGCTGTATAATGCACTGGACACCGAGTATCAGAAGGTCACTAAGTCAGTTCAGTGAACTTGAGTTATTTACTATTGGGCCAACTTTGTAATGTGTTGTTCACTTGTGTTTTCGTTGACCTTATAGTTTTGTAAATTTGAAAGGTATATATGTAAGATGTATTGTAAGACATCATTGTATTGAAGTTTCATTATGTAATTTTGAGAAGTGCATGCGAAAAATTATCAGCAGTAGTTTAAGGAATGCAACAAGGTCAATATAGAAGTAGAAAATTCATATCTATCACATAGGGTGACCAGTGCATAAAGGATCTTATCAGTAATCAGTTGTAATTAGATCCACTACTTCATCCTAATAGGTGAATTAGTTTCTAAATCCTTTAACAAGGTAGACTTAATAGTCTTCTGTATAAATCTCTTAACCAAGTGCATACTTCATTGTATGTTTGTAAATTTTCTAACAAGGTGGACCTAGTAGTCCTTTATGCCCCTAATAGGGTAGATCACCAGAAGTGGTCAATGTAAGACTTAACATGCCAAACTTGTGTTGTAGTGGTGAAGTTTTTTGGGTATCATCCCCACCCCAGTTTTACTTTCTATTTGGAAGGTTTTTGGGTAACCAAAACATTGTGTTCTTTTGTGTGATGAATTTTTTATCTTTTAGTATTAATGCATGTAGTAGCATAGATTGATTTGTGGTAAATTTAAAAGAAATAATTTAAAAGTTACTGATTCACCCCTCCCCTCTCAGTAACTTTTCATATCTTGAATATTTCCAACAATTGGTATCAAAGCTTTTTGGTTCTCAGGATAAAATTTTGACAGCTTGAGCAAAGATCTAAGGACAAATGGATGACCATCAGTATGTTGAAGAAAATATTGAAGACCTTTTCCCATCAAGCAATTTAGATGAAGCTAATGATGCAATCAAAGAACTCCTAGCAAAGAATGGCTCTCTACAAGAAGAAGTAAGGAAATTCAAAAGAGAACAAGAAATTCAATCAATCAAGCTATGTGAGATTTTGGAACAAAGGAATAAGGAAAATGAAGACTTGGACACAAGAAACAATGAAGAACAAAATCAATCCAATCAGCATCAAAATCTCATTAATCAAATCACTAAAGCAAATGAAGAAATCAGGATTCTCAAAGCACATAATGAAATAATAAGAAGTGATCTAAATTATGAAAGGGAAATTAATGAAAGAATAATGAGAGAACTGAGATCTGAAAAGCAAATCATTGAAAAATTGAAGAATGACCTAAATGTTGAAAAAAAAATCAATGAGAGAATGTTGAAATCATAAGAAGACATGAACCAATTGAATTAGCAAAATGAGCAAAATCTTCATAGGAAAAAAGGTAAATCAAGACTTGGATACTATGAAGAACAAGGTGAATCTTCCAAGCAAGGTGCAAAAAGGAATAAAAAACCCTCATGCAATCATTGTGGGAAAATTGGTCATACATCAAACAAATGCTGAAGTAATGGAAAAGAAAAATTTAATGGAAAGTGCTACAACTATAATCAACATGGTCACAAAGTCAATGAATGCAAGAAGAAACCAAAATTTGAAGGTAAATGTCACCAATGCAAAAAGCATGGTCACAACACATCTCAATGCAGATCCAAATCATTCAATCCAGCTAAACAATTTGTAAAGGTAATATTTGGATGGGACTACAATACCTGGTGCAGATGTCATTTTTGTGGAGAATATGGACACACTAGCATAAATCGTGCAAGGCATCACCTAAGAAAGAAGGATACTATTATAAGGTGTGACACATGCACTGAACTCGGTCATATAGTTAAAAATTGCATGAATATAAGCAAAATTGAGAATGAAAAGAAAGCAAGGGCTGACGACATAAGGAAACAAATGAGGCAGCAATGGATTCCTAAATTTATAGAAGATACAAGCTCAAATCATGGTAGTGAAGTCACTCAAGAAGTGGGTGACTCCATCCTCTCAAACTAAACTTCTAAGAATGTGTTGGAGCTATAATCAGGAAGAAAATCATAAGTAGTTCCAACAAATATGAGGAATGCAAATGATCCAATTAGTACTACAGATACACATGGATCATAGAAAGGTTATCTTTCATTGAGTTGCATCAGACTCCACCGAGGAAAATTTGGTTGAAGAGCTTACTGAGCGAGGTTGGGAGTAAAGGAAATTTGGCTTCTTTGTCGAGTTGATACTCTTGCTAAGTTAGGTCAGTGGATGACAGTCTGTCACACACTATTTCATAATGTTGCTGAGCATTTATGAAATTTTCTCAACAAAAGGGGTGATTTTGACTTCATTTTTCATCACATTCTCAGCATAGTAGAGCAATTTGAAAGAGCATTGTAGTGTTTTTGAGTGATTTAGTAGTGAGATCTTCATGAATTTTATCATCTACTGAGAAATGATGGTTTCTACCAATGGAAGTAGCACTAAACCAAATAAGGGTCCTAGAATGCTAGTTAAGTGCATCAAATGGAAAGAACCAAACTTCAAAATCATTTTGAGCATTACTGAATCACTTGATCCTTATGGTGCTCAGTCACAAATCTTGCCAAAGGTACTCCTAATTAATGATATAAGAACTCATTTTAAATGTAGTTTTCAAGAATTATGAACATTAGAAATAGATAATTCCCTAGCTGAAATGTGTGTTGACAGAGCTTTCAAACCCGAGCATAAACATTTGGAAGCTAAAGGATTAACTCATATCTCTCACATGCCTCAAAATTTCCAAGTAAAATAGATAAGATATATATTGAGTTGGTTCCACAATGGTCAATTATAGTTGTAGCAACCCATTATGATTACAAAGAATATGATACACAAGGTTACAGGTCTACCAATACTAAGCAAAGCTAAGTCAACCAAAACTGTAGGTCGGGTGGAACTGGAAAAGAAAACCCTAGCTAAGTGGGATGGTAGAGGTTTGAAAATAAACAATGTCACTAACATAGAGCTCAGGTTTGGCATCCACATCATTGCACATAATATCTATAGCTCAAGTCAGTCAAACAACGTTCCTTGTGAGGCAATTGACCTAGCATACAAGGTTATAAAGAAGAATCTTGAATTTGATCTATCAAATGTGTTACTGAAGCAATCAAACAAAAACATTGAAAGTGTGAAGACTTCCAAGAACAATTCCTTCAAGTTCAGTTCATTGCTTGTTTTCTTATTCTTTTATGTTAAAAAATTCTTTCCATCTAAGGGCACAGTTGTATGGAGGAAAAACACCCCTGTTCTTTATCAGATAAATGAATCTATTGAATAAATGAGGTTAGCTAGTCAACTCATAGAGAAGAAAGCTACACAGAAGAAATTAAGGTCTAAAAGGGATAAGGAGTACAAAATAATTGAAAATGCCAAGAATATAATTATAGATGCTACAGGTGTTGAAGTGGATTCCACTCAACATATTTTGATTCAGTTAGAAGAGGTTGTATAGAAATATAATGAGGACTCCTTTGGACAAGAGAAACTAATTGAAAAGGCTTAAATGAAGTTTGATAACAAGGTGCTAGAGCATATTGCTCAGTAGATTGCAATCAAACAAGTGGAGTTGTCCACATTTTTGGGTAATTTTGAAAATTCTTTTAATAATGCCACATCACTTTTTGCCAAACTTTGTGATGTCTCTAGTTTTACCAATGGAATAAAGGAGAAGCTAAATAAGATTGATGTTGATATGAAATAAAGTGCATCAAAGTTGTAGAGGAATCCCTCTTCCTACCCCTCTCATCACACCAAGATGAAATATCTTGCAGACATGCAGGTAAAAATTCTAAGGGAAGAAGCAACAATAAGAGAAAACTTGATTGATATTTAGAACATGGTCTTGCCAATAATGGATACAATGCAGAAACATATTGCGCATTGCAAGACATTGGTCCAGGATCAAAATTTCTCAATGGCTGATCACATGATCAAATTATTAGCAGAAGTTTAGATTGCTCTCTCCACCTACCAAATTTTGAAGAGAATTGGGATAACTCATTCGCCCTCATCCTCAAGGTACACCAAGAATTCCTATCTTATTTTGGTGTAACCATATAGATAGTATATGTAGCCCTTTGGCATTACTATCAAAAAGGGGGAGTGATATGTAATATTAGTAAAAGATAAAGGGGGAGATAGAACTCAATAGAGCACACATGTATATGTGTATAGCTATGTACATAAGTATCTTTGTATATACATTATGTGTCATCAAGGAGATATATGTAAAAGTGTATATGCAATAACTTTACAAAGATCAATTTTGAAAAATCAAAATTTAGTGAGCTAGATTGTGTACATATGTTTTGGATTTTAAGTTTTTTGTCACTAATGCCAAAGGGGGAGATTGTTGGCATTAAGTTAGTATTTCCATTAGTGACAAAACTTATCCATATCAGTATAGCTACCAAGCTCATCATTTAGTTTTGTACACTCACTGAGCATTCTGATGTTAATCAAGCTTTAAAGAGTTTAGCAGTTTACACTGAGTAGAAAAATGGCTACTGAGTGAATTTAGGAAATGTGTAGACTAGAAGTGTCTACTGAGCAGTAAGTTTGTGCTATGGAAAGTAAACTGAGAGTTGGAAGAAGTAGTGTTTATCGAGTGAAGTAAGGTAAACTCAATATGCAATATCTACCAAGTCACCAGTGGTCACCGAGTTTAGAACTACTTCAAGTGATTAGTATGGACTGAGCTTTCACTTTTACCAAGTGCATGAAAGTGCCATGTAATGCAGTGGACACTGAGTATCAGAAGGTTATCAAGTCAATTTAGTGAACCCGAGTTATTTACTATTGGGCTAACTTTGTAATGTTTGTTCACTTGTGTTTTGGCTAACTTGCAGTTTTGTAAATTTGAAAGGTATATATGTAAGGTGTATTGTAAGACATCATTGTATTGAAGTGTCATTATGTAATTTTTAGAAGTGCATGTGAAGAATTATTAGTAGCAGTTTAAGGAATGTAGAAGGTCAATACAGAAGCAGAAAATTCATATCTATCACATAAGGTGATTAGTGCATAAAGGATCTTATCAGTAATCAGTTGTAAGTAAATCCATTGCTTCATCCTAATAGGTGAATCAGTTTCTAAATCCTTTAACAAGGTAAACTTAATAGTCTTTTGTATAACTCTCTTAACCGAGTGCATACTTCATTGTATGTTTGTAAATCCTCTACCAAGGTGGACCTAGTAGTCCTTTGTGCTCATAATAGAGAAAATCACCAGAAGTGGTCAATGTAAGCATTAACAAGCCAACTTTGTGTTGTAGTAGTGAAGTTTTCTGGGTATCATTCCCACTCCAATTTTACTTTCTATTTGGAAGGTTTCTAGGTCACCAAAACATTGCGTTCTTTTGTGTGATGAATTTTTTATCTTTCAGTATTAATGCATGTAGTAGCATAGATTGATTTGTGGTAAATTTAAAGGAAAGAATTTTAAAGTTAACGATTCACCCCTCCCCTCTTAGTAACTTTTCATATCTTGATTATTTCCAATAGAGGAGACCAAATCAAAGAAAATTGTTGCAATAGTCATAGCCTCACTTCCTCATTCTCCAAGAAAAACACTAAAAACATCAATCCTGGAGAAAGCTTCAGTAGGATTGATTGTGACTAGCACTAAAAGCTCTTGCACAAGCACTCAATAAATCTTTGCACTTGTCTAGCTCAACACCACATTCACTAAAGTGACAAGCACCTCGTCTACCAAGCAACCAACACTTCCCTAGAAGTTACATCAGTTTTGGTAAATCTAGGTATTTCTACTATAAGTATTTTGGCAATAAATATAGTATCTATAGTTATTCCTACTATTTTTACAATTATTTCCATTCCTAGCATGCAACTAATAAGTACAAAGATAATTGAGACCAAGTCTCAACCGAGTACAAATTTTTTTGGTAAAGGAAAAGAGAAGTATGAAGACATAGATCTTGATGAGGAGATTGTGATTCCAAATTGGGACATCTCAAATCTCAATCCTAATTAGATGCATGTTTTTAGAGAAATTCTTTAGAAGAAAGCCAAGCAACAGAGGCTTATAGAAGAAAGAAACAAGGAATTCCAAAAAATAGAAGATGCAAAGGATATCCTTGTAGAGGCATTAAATATAGAGGTTGATACTTCTCAACCAATTTTGAACTAGTTAAGTCCAAAAATTTAATGATTATTTGAATGGACAAGAGAAATTGTTGCAGAGAGTTGAGAAAAAGTTTGAGAATAAAGTTTTGGAAATTATCAATTGCTTAAAAAATTTCTATCCATCATGATTCTCCCAAACATGGATGCATTATAGAAATATATTGCACATGCTGAAACACTCATCCATGATAACAACTTCTCCATTGCAGACCATATGATAGAATTTTCATCAAAAGTGCAAATTGCATTGCACACATGCAAGGTGTTGTAAGAGAATTGGGAAAAGATAATGGTGTTAGTTTTGAAGGTATATTCAGATTTCTTGTCACATTTTGGCATTAATATATAGTATATATAGAATACATCTTTGACATTACTATCAAAAATGGGGAGAAGATGCATATTGTAGAGAAAATGTATATTGTGTAAGGGGAGAAGTACAAAAAAGAGGAGATAATGTATATATCAGATGTAGAAAGATGTATAGTATATTTTATATTATATATTGGGGAGCATTATAATATTAATCATGAACATATACTCAGAGGTACATCTCTTACAAAACCAATTTTGAAAAATCTCAAAAATAGTATACTCCACGGAGTTAGAGACATAAGTTGATGGATAAAAGATGTTCTTGAACATTTTGAATTCAATTTTGACTGCTAAGTGTTTTTTTCACTAATTCCAAAGGGAGAGATTATTGATATTATAGTCATGTTTGTTATTAGTGACATACACTTATTCATATTGTAAGTACCTATCAAGCACATTGCATAGCTAACATTGTTAGCCAAGCATTTTAGTATCTACCGAGTTCTACAGTTGCTACTAAGTCCAAGGGATAGCATTTAGTTTTTTCTGAGAAGTTACTACCAAGGTGTTGATCATTAGTATAAACAAGAATCTCAGTGTATACCAAGTTTATAAGTGCAAATTGAGTATCAAGTTCACACTTGATATGATGTGAATCTAGTGTTAACCGAGCCATTCAATGTTAACCAAGTGACTTAGATTATACTGAGCTCATAGTGATAACATTGACTGAGCTATGCAATGTGAATTGAGTGATTTAGTTTATATGTTGAGTCACATAGTATTTGCCAGTACAAATGGAGTTCAAGGTTACTTGGAAGTGATTAGTACATATCAAGCTTCTATTTCTATCAAGTGCACGATGATGCTGA
The DNA here is from genome assembly GCA_028749045.1 of Cupressus sempervirens. NCBI lineage: Eukaryota > Viridiplantae > Streptophyta > Pinopsida > Cupressales > Cupressaceae > Cupressus > Cupressus sempervirens. The sequence continues at coordinate 88,270,622 of CM053785.1, forward strand.
GCATTGATAGTGGATGTTGAGTATCAGACCCTTACTGGGCCAGTCTTCAAAACCCAAGTTCCTAAAGTTGGGTTGACTTTGTGGTTTTTGTTTAAACTTGTATTGTGCTAACTTTTTAATTTGTAAATTGGATTGGTATATATATAACATATTGTATCATATCCAATGTATGATATGAAAGTAATGTAATAAGAAGAAAAGAGCATAAGAGAAAATTACAAAGGCTACAATAGTATAAGGGGCATCAAAGATTTATCTACCACAACAAGGTGATTACTATACTCAAAGGAATATCATTCAAGAAAACAACTTGTAGATTAGAGATCAACTACTTTTTCATCCTAACAGGTGGATTAGTCAAATCCTTTAACAAGATAGACTTAACAGTCTTATGTAAATCTCTTTACTAAGTGCATACTTTATTGTATGTTTGTTAATCCTTTTACAAGGTGGACCTAGTAGTCCTTATTGCTCCTAATAAGGTAGATCATCAAAAGTGATCATTGTAAGCCTTAGCAAGCCAACTTTATACTACAATACTAAAGCTTGTGGGTATCATCCCAACCCCAACTTTACTTTCTATTTGTAAGGTTTTTGGGTCACCAAATTGTGTGTCAAAGTGTTATGAATGCTTTAATGTTTTCAGTTTCTCAAGCATGCAATTAGATCAAAATACTCATAAAGGATTAATTGTTAATTAAGGATTAAATTTTATTGGTTACTGTTTCACCCTTCCTTTCTTAGAAGCTTAGCCTATCATAATATTTTGAACAATGGAAATATTGGAAGGAGTTAGAACTCTATTGGAATATGCAACTTATAAGAAATTAAAGGCATATCAAATGGATCTTCAGTCAACAATTTTGAATGGAATATGTGAAGAAGACCTATACATAGAACAACTAGAAAGAATTGTTGAGCCAGATCAAAAGAACCTAGTTTGAAAATTTAAAAATGCATTTTATGGAGTGAAGCAAGCACCAAGAACATGGTATGTAAGGAAGGATTCTTATTTGATTAAGATTGGATTTTTGAGAACAAGTAGAAATAGTAACCGACACTTGAAAAGTGAAGCATATAACATGGTATTGATTTTTGAAATATTTGTAGATGATATCCTATTTGGTGGTAATGATTTGATATACAAATCATTTGCAGATCAAATGAATGATGAATCAAAGATGTCAATTTTGTGTGCGATCAAATTTTTCATTGGCTTGTAAGTCCATCAAATAAAAGATGGTATATCACAATCTATACTAAGGAGATCTTGAATACATTTGGTATGGATGTGTCAAGGCTAGTTAGTATACCTATGGTGACTAGATACAAATTATCTAAAGAAGATACTACTGCTAAAATGAATGAAATGCAATACGAAATTAATGATTTGAAAATTATAATATGTTGTGCAAAATATAATTGATCTTGCATATGTAGTTGGTATAGCTAAAATATTTTTCTCTAATTCTAAGGAATAGGTGGAATACTCAAATACCTGAATGAATAGGTGGCTATCGATAGTGTTACGAAGAACTATGTAATTTTGAATTTAAAGCCTACACTAATGGTGATTAGCATAGAAATGTTGATGACTAGAAAAGTACAAGTGGTTGAGATTTATTTTGGGAGGTATATTGATTATTTGGTTGAGTAAGAAACAAGAATGCATAACACAATCTATAGCTAAAACTAAGTACATTTCTACTACAATTAACTATTCAAATATCGTTTGGACTACAAATATTGCAAGAAATGCAAGAAGAGGTAATTAAGGTTGTCACTATGTATTGTGATAATGCAAGTGTAGTAAATATATCTAAGAATCCTATGATTCATGCACAAACCAAGCCTATATCTATTAAGTATCATTAATAAAAAGAGCAAGTAGTATGTGAAATATAAAAAGATTATTGCATACATATTTACAAAATCACTACCAAATAATACTTTTGAGTATCTAAGAGGTAAGTTAGGGGTCCTTCCCCTATTCAATATTAATTAAGCAAAGATGCATATTGCATTAATTTATGGATGAACTAATATATCTTTTTGTCTAGTTGATGTAATAGTTCACTATTGAGGGATTATTTTCTAAAGTGTTGAAAAGGGAATGTAATGAGACTAATGTAGATTGTAGATGCAAGATACAAGGTATTACTACATGTTTTACAAGTTTCACATTGGAGCTTATAGTTACCTTTACAATTATTGTGAAAGGGAGAGAGAAGTAATAGGGAGAGAAGCAATAAGGAGAGAAAATCAATAAAGGAGTGAGAAGCTAATATATTTCAATAATGTTGAACATAAAAAGAAGTACATGAAAAGGGGAAGATTTTTCTATGTTGAATATTTTGAAGTTATAGATTGAGTGAAGATGACATTGAATTTTTTGTAGAGAACTTGAATAAAGTTAGAGAGCTTATGAGATATATTGATTCTCAATGCATACATTTTATTATCTATGATGTAATATTCTGTAACAAATTATGTTTATGTGTTTCCATAAATGACCAAGGGGGGGACTATTAGCCCAAACTAATATTTTTTTTAATGTACATGTAAGATTCATATCAATTATTATGTTGTCATTAATGTCAAGCCTTAGATGGTTAGACATTATTCTAATTTAGTAGAGTTCTATATCATTTGATTCATGAAGAGGATTTGATTGACGAAGATAATTTGAGGTAGGTATGATGAGTGAGAGTAATAATAAGTGTATGGCATTAAGTAGGAACTTGAATTTAGATTCTGATAGTATAGTGTTGGTTATATTGCTTTAGAAGATCTTAAGCAAGATGTATATGCATGACAGTATGATTTTTGAATGAAGAAATACATAATTACTAGGCAACTACAGTTGTCACCAAGAACCTAGAAAAGAATAGAAGAATTTTAGTGTTAATTGAGTAATGTATTGCACAAGTGAAGTCATAGTGTTCACTAAGCATAAACATGAAGATCAAGTTCATAAAAGATTTAATATAAGGCTAACATATGATGGAATTAAGAATGTTCAAGAAGTTCCAAGGATAAGGAAAAAGTTAATTATAAGATTAATGACTTGAGATATTGAAAGAATATCTAATGAAGGAGAATTAATAATTTGAATGGGACATAAATTTTAAGAAAAAATACTACTTTCTCAATGTCTAAATTTAATGAATCTAAGATCTATAATTGTGATTAAGTGGAAAAATATGGAAGATTATTGGAAGGAACTTTTTTTTTTTCTATTTAATGGGATGAACATAATGTTTCTTGTTGTTGATCAATAGAGAATTTTTTTTTGATGTGAACTAAAGAAGAAGAAGAGGACAAAAGGTGAACCGAGCATAACATAAGTATGAAGATCAAGCATAGGAAGTGCTAAGCGATTGAGTGAGTGTGTGAGTCAGCCACAAAGAGATTAGAAGGAAATAGATAGCTCATAACTTGAAGAGATACTAACAAGAAAGGTAGTAATAAAACCTAACAAATCATTTGATTCTTACTTTCTTACCACTGTAACATAAATATTTCTTAACCAAGTGGACGTAACAAGTCTTTGAAATGTTATATTGTAATATTCTTCTAAATATTTTGTAAGTCCTTTAGAGTAGGCCACTCTTTAGAAATTTCAAGGAGTGATAAGGTCTAGATGATCTTTGATGAAAATCCTCTAACCAGGTCACACTAAAAATGTGCATGTAAACTTTAACAAGATTTACTTCTAACATAACTCACTTGAAGAAAGAGGGAGATTATTTGTTTTGTCAGTTTCCAAGTGCATTTTTTGTTTACAAAGTTTCCACATTAAATTCTTATGTCAAATATGTGATTTCTTATTGTGTTGCAAGTCTATTTATTTTCACAACTCAATATAGGCTAAGTAATTACTCATACACTTAGTATAGTAAGGAACAATAAGATAATAGTGCAATGAAAAAAATTGATAGGTTTTATTCAATAAACTTGTTGCGATTACCAAATTACTGCTATGAAAATTAAAGTAGAGTGCATTGGTACTAAAGTGTTTTTATGGCCTATAGGATAAACTGATATATCTCATTCACCACCCCCTTAGTTATCTAATAATTTTTATATTGGATGAAATGCTTTAGCCATTAGTAGCTTCTTGTACTAACAATGAGCCGCAAGGGATTGCAAACTATAATTAGGTTGAAATAATTGAATAATGATATTAGACTTTTTATTTTGTGGACATAGCCTAGGTACTGGGTGAACCACATTAAATTTATAATGTTCTTTATTTATTTGTCGTATTAGTTATATTTGTTTGTAACTATTATTTTTTCCTCTCTAATCCTAATAAATTTCTTTTGAACTATCTCTATTCAAATAATTAGATTATAATTACAATTCTTTGTAGAATATTAACTATCAATTAAACTTTTTGTGTCATACATATTTTTATCTAATGGTAAAAATAGGTTTTGAAGGGACCCTAAAACACACAAAAAGATGAATATTTCCACTAAAGAAAATTATAAGCCTGGCAGCCCAAAAAGGACTAGCCAAGGAGTGTTAAGGATAGATCCACCTAAGGCCAAGAATACAAAGAGAGTTAAGAAATATAAGCACTAACTTGAAACTATCCCAAAATTTATAATAATCCCTCAACCAATGAAATAAAATTAAAAACTAAATTTTTATTTAACCTCCATTCTTTTAGGAGTGAAGGATCATATTGAAGTGAGGAGGAGAATCCTTTGAATGATTCCAATAACTGGGATCCAACCCTCAACTATTGCATCTTTATTCTACCACAAATGTAACTCTATACTAGAATTTCCAGAACAAAATGGAGATCCAATACAAGGTTGGAATCCTATGACAAAAATACCACACAAATCACCAACCAAGAGAACATTTTGGCCTAGACCAACATTATTCTTTTTTAGTTTTTGTAAACAATTCCTATAATGGAAACATTAGCTAGGCTCTACTAGAAAAAACTAGTAACATCAATGCTAAATTTTTTAGTAATAGCAGAACCAAGCTTCTCAATAGCTAGAAGAACTGACCTAGTAGAGGGCTTGATAAATTGTACTAAACTAGCTCACTTAGTAGACACTGCATTTTGCAAGGGAGTCTCACCCCCACAACAAATAACTTGCTCTTGAGTTGAACTTGAGGATCCTAGAATCCCATCTATAGAAATCATCTCACCTAGGGAGCCATTTTTAGTAACCATATAGTGCTCCGATACTTGGCTTCCTTCTACCACGAAGATAGCATCTTAGATTTAGCTTTGACAAAGTCACACTTTGCTGCAAAGTGACCAATTTTGGAATATTTTCTAATAAAATAGGAAACCTATAGTATAGAGTATGAATCCAGGATCCCTTAGGAGAACAAAGTTGAATCTCACTCGGTAAAACTTTTGAAACCTCAACATCAATAGGAATCCAAGCATAAGTAGAATGAAACATATCATAAGAAGTAGAATCAACCATTAAAAATTCTCCTAATGCTTCACCCATTTCCTCCACAACCAAATATATCCAAATATGTAAACAAAGGTGTGGAAGTAAAACCCATAAGGGAATCTTACAAAAAGATTCATGTTGTGGATACAAATGCTAATACTAGAGCTTTGTAATAAAAGGAAATCAGTTATCCCAAGCATAAAAATAATCATTTTGTTTACTGGTATATCAAAACTTACAACTATAGAACCATTAGCCAAGTGGTAGATCTAAATAAACTTGGAAATATGTGGTTCCCAATGCTTAGTTATCGAAGTGTGAAGCCCCAAGAACGTTGACCAAAAGACCCCAAATCATAAGATACCAACAACCTTAGAGAGAGCCTCAAAATGATGCTCAATATCTAATATTTGATCATCATCAAGAGTTAGGAAAATAGAATGGTTAATAGTAAAGGGTTTAGATTCATCCCTTTATTGTAATCCCCCACCAACAATTTAGGCATATGACCCATTATTACAAGTGGGACTTCTAATATTAGCACTATAGCTTCTTGTGGCCAAGTGTGCTACAAGGGGTTACGTAGATAAGACTTTCATAGCCTCAAAATGTCTAGGACCCTTCCCAAAAGATGAGGCGAGCACATGAACTCCCATGTTGACCAGAATCAAAGCAACCCTAACAACTCTAGAAGTAGGCTTAGAAACAAACCCCAACCAAGAAAAATTCATGCCATGATTAGAGAAAATAGGGATAGAGCCACCTACTATAGAAATCAATGCACCATTAAATTTATTTGAGCCTACAATAAGAGAACCAATAGATACCTATAGCATATAGCCTACAATACCTTCATTACACACTTGCTACAAAGAATCTAATGTTGGAACCCTAATGCACACAGTGTATACAAAAAAAAAAAAACATATTTAGATTTTTTGTCATATGTGTTATTTATGTTTAAGCTTCTATGATTGTTGAAATTTTTTGAATGTTATTTACATTACTCTACTATTAATTTTAATAAATGTGTTCAACTACATAACTTCCTTAATTACCTCTCCAAGTTCAGACCCTAAATATTGTAACTCCATGAATCCTAGTCTCATTATTAAAATTTATAACCCTAGGAGCTTCCTCATCGAGTTTGAATACCTTACATTTTTACTTTAAGGTTTAATCCTCAAAGAATGAATAAAATGAAAAACATGTCAATGTTAAAAAATGTAGAAGAATAAGAAGTCCTCGATGTTTCCAATAACTCTTCTAATTCCTCAATTACTAGGTCAAATTGGACCCTTGAGATCTCCCTCTAAAAGCATAATAATATAGTCTCCAAGCCTCGTCCACTTAATCTTACCATTCTTCCTCATGCCTTTAATATGCCTTCCAAAGAAGTTGAATTAGTCAAATTTGAAGAAATTATGGATAAAGTGAATAAACTATGGCCTAAATTTTAAAAATGAAATTATAAAATGACTATGTGCAGAACTTCAGAGGACCAAAGAGAAAATAAAAAACCATATAGTTTTGTTGAAGAAAATATTATGGAAAGGGATTTATTTGAAGTAGTGCATGACAAGAGGATTGAGAAAATAGTCAAAAACCTATCAAGTAGGCTTAATAATTGGACAAATATTGAGGAGTACTTTTAGGTGCTCCATGATTAAATATTCTTTAAGGAGGAAAAGTAAGAGATCCTATAAGTTGTTGGTAGTATTAAAAACAACTAGAATGACATCAACACAAATTTGAAAGAGGTGACCTTGATTATAGAAATGAAATAATGCCCAAGATTTGAAGGAGTGTATGACAAAAGGATTGAGATAGAGTATGACACATCAAGGGAGGTTCCTACTATTACGTTCCCTATGAAGGATAATAAGAGAGAATGGATCCTTTCTAAATATGGTAAAGGAGCTCAAGTAGGGCTAGGATGTTGTTGATCCTATATCTCTCTAGGTTATGTTTTTTGAGGTGAGTTTTTATAGGATGTTATTCTCACTAGTGTTTTTATTTCTAGTTGTGTTTCATTAATTAGTCATTCATTTTTGGATGTTCTTATACTTTGTGAGTATCCATCTTTTATGCCTTCTAACTTTTCTATAAGGATTTGGGCCCTCTCTATATTTATCCAAGTACGAAACAACATTAATTAAAGAGTATAACTGGTACATAGTTAGCAACATTATTATATCATTGATCATTTTACAACCATAGCATGTTTTCTTGCTACCATTCATCATTCTTCATATACTATTTAATGCAACCACTCTTAAACATCAAAGAAGTAGCAAAAAATTAACATTAGAAAGAGTACGTCAACTTTGACTATTTGACTATTTTAGTCTAAAAAGAAAGCCTTGTTCTCTGATGTTTAAGATGTCTGGGGAAAGATGACACATCTCACAATGAACCACAATCATCAAATGTATTTGTAACTTTTGCTTCCTCATAATGACTTTCAACACTCACGTAGATAGATAGAATTTTTAACTATCCACTTTTGATCATTTCATTCTTTAACTTAAATATAAATTTAGAATTAAGTATCGATTCATATTTGTAATTGCAAAGATTAAATCCACACGGAAAAAACATAATTAATTTGTAGATTTTGAAGTAGTCATCTAGCTAGACTTTAAATTTTCAATACACTAATAAATCAATTCTCTCTATAATTAACATTAATATTTTCTATTTAAATAATTTTTAAATGAGGATTGAATTCTTAGAACCTGAACTAATCTATCTATAGTGATATGTACTCAAGAACTAAATTACCTAAGACGGCTCCAGTTTTGAGACCTATTTGATCCAATTAAGAAGAGAGCACAAGGCTGACATAATATAATACCAGTGTCGGACGCAGTATCATATGTATTTGCCTCAAATACACCAAAAAACTAGAAGGCGACCTTTGATTTTCTTAGAAACTCTAAAGAACAACGCCAAACGTGTCCACTAACCTTTCACTTTATAGTGGACGGTTCAGATTTCAGTCCCTGGTTAACATATCATAATCTGAAGAAAGTTCTTATGCATCTTTCCCAACCATCACTTATTCTCTCTATAGATATTCTCGCTGTAATCTTTATTTGTGGAAGGTAAGATAGAATACCAACCGCAAAAACTGAATTGGAAGGCACTCATTTGTGTTGTCTATTTATGCTCTTTCGCCCTACTTTCTTTAACGATTGGGAATAGCAATGACACGCTCAATCTTAGAGAAAAGGGCGGCAAGTCCTCTCAGAAGGATGTGGAGATACATTTATAAACGACTATGCACAGTCCACAGGAAGAGTAAGCAACCCCATTTCTGATAATCCTTAACCTCTGTATGAATGGTAATTTAAATTCATTACGTAATTTTGTTTTGTTTTGTTTTTTGGTTGCTTTTGTCTACAGAAAATCGAATTTATATTCTCTATGACGACGTCAAATCCTGCAATGACGAAGAAGCGAAAGTGTTGTGGTCGATTGTTGTGAACATTCACAACAATACCCATTATGCCGATTCAGTCAGGGGAAATGTGCCAGTAAAATTGAATCCCTCAAATACTTTATGAAGAAAAAAATGGTTAGATAAGTTGAAAGAAACGCTAATTTGAGTACATTACCTGATATGATTTGTTTTGAAGTTCAGGGCAACATTATGACCTAGGTGCAAGGCAGGAGATCAAATGTAAAATCCTAATGAAGTTATTGGTCTCGTGCATCCGAGGAGATATTATACCTTAACAATAGATTAGATGGGTTGTGTTACATACTATGAATGGTACAATTTTTTTTATCAGATTTCATTTAACTTTCCTGCAATGTCCATGCTACGGAGTTGCTCACTTTAAATTGCATTCTTCTGAAAGGAAATAATGTAATTTTGATGCTATATATAAAATACTGCCTCAATGCCAATTGCATTCTTCCATTATTAATTAAGAAGCTATTAGACACAACTATGTTCTATTTTCCATCGATCCTAAAAACAATCAAAGAAACTCTACTTGATATGTAGAGGTTGCCTATAGATAGCACAAATGTTCAAACTAGAAGAAGACAATACAAGGTAAATCTCGCAATATACGAAACTTTATAAAACATTGTTTTTTAGGTTATAAGATACTGATCTAAAGAAAGTTAAAAGAGCTCTGGCCAATGTTTCATGAAAATTCAAAGATTCTAATATCCATTTAGTATTAAAGGATTAATCATAGAAATGTCTATTCTTTTGGGCCTTAAGTTGTGCAAATAAGATTATTTTTCAATTTGAGTTAATCTAAAAAGTCATTCTAGCATTCTATGTTGGCTTTGGTTAAGCTCAATCATATTTATATTGAGAGTCATACTTTACTCTACTTTGATCAAAATATTTATAGATAGCCAACATTTTTTTTTTAAAATGTGGATAAGTTAAACAACATTATAGATGTATTAGATTATATTTGGATCTTATCAAATAATAAATCGTACTTTTTATATGCATTTTTGTTTTAGATTATTTTAGTATTGCTAATTGTATATTGTTCCTTGTTAATATTCTGGTGTTAGATTTCATTCAATGCTTCAAGAATTCATTTCTTTGACAAAGAAATGATAGAAATTTAGATCTTCCGAATGTAAACCTCCTTTGAGATTATCTAACTAAGATGAATCTTAGATGTTTTAGATGAAGTTTAAATTAAAACCTATAACTTATTGTTGGATTATGAATATTATGCTAACTATTTTGGATCATTTTTAAAGATAAATTAATGTTTATTTACTTGAGATTACTTTATTCACATTCAAAAATGTTATTATTATAGTTTCATGCCACTCATAAGTTAGATAAGAGCTTGTTCTATGACGATATTAGTTTGTTAGAAATAACTTCGTGCTAGTTTTGAAATGGTTGTACATTATTGAAAAATAATAGAATATTTTATTTTATTAGATCTATTCTTGTTTGATTACTATTAATTATATAAATAAGTATGGTGAATGATTTTCTAGACTAGTAGTTGCATAAATATAAAATCTTTAAAGATTAAGGCTCATGTGAACTATTATAATTATTTTCTTCTTATGCTAGCTCTGTGTTATGCACCTTAATATAATGAGATGATATAATGTCTTCAAAAATGACTTTATATTATTCATAGTTTAGGGTCTATTGACTGCTTTGGCTTTTTGAGATAGTTGCTCATATACTTTGTGTTGTAATCTTAAATGGATTAAAATGCAAGGCTAAATATTCTTTGATATTTTTATAGAAATGTATGTTTTATTTTTATTTATTAAGGTGTATATTTGAAAATTATTTAACACATATTTTCAATGTAGTAAAACTTTAGGTTTGAAAGTATGCTTTAAGTATGCTCATATGTTGTCACAATGGGTTATGTAATATTAATTATTTTCTAAATAAAATAAAATAAAACATGTTTCAAACTATGTTGAGTGAGTGGAATGTTAGAGGCCTTCGATATTTTTTTAAATTTTTTTCGCAAAACTTTATATTTACATTAATATATTCAACTAGTTCAAAAGGGGCTCCCAGGGAAAGAACTAGGAAGAAAACTCCATTCATAACCCATAATTTAAAAAATTATATAGCACCTAAAACTACCCAAGAAGTGAGTTGGCAAAAAGGAGGCCAAAACTCAATTACAATGTGGAAGCCATAAATGGCATGAAAGAAGAAACATTAAGCACTCAAACCCAAATTACATGATACAATACAATTAGGCATTTATATAATGTTCCACTTGATACATGGAGTTCCTAAGGGATCTTAATAGAAATTTATGAGAATAATCAGCATGTCAAAAAAGAGTAGATAACTGAGAAGCACCAAGCTACATGAGAGCATCAAGTTGACAGTAGAAGATAAACCATATAAACTTGCATGATAGAAAACAAAAAAACAAAATGACATAGAAAAAGAAGAAACAACAAATATGAAGAATCATCCTTGAAGACCAAGCTGAGGAGGTGGAGACAAAAATAATGAGCTCCATAATAAAGTCAGAAAGGATGAGAATACCACTAGGTGGAACATGTCATATAACCATAAGTGGGATCAGCTGTCAGAACAATGCTATTGAAGTGACAAGAAATTAAGAAGATTATGACTGAATCAAGCAGAAGATTAGCAAGTAGGTGTCCAAAGTGACACTATCAAATGGATAGAAAAAAGAATTGTTATATGAGCCATAGTTAGTAAGCAAGTCGGCCAGAGAATTACCTTCGCAAAAAAAATGAGTGAGAAAAACCTCATGAAAAGAGTCAAGCAAAGGCCAAATTTGAACAAGAATATAATGAATGTGTCATGCAAAGGAAGACCACCTAACACAGGCATTGATAATAACAGAGGAATCACCTTCAACATGAATATGGAAAATTTGAAACTTCTTTGCAGCTGAGAGACCCTACAGAAGAGCAAGGGCCTCAGCAAAGTTGTTAGTATAGGAGCAATAGCGTAGGTTTCTAAGATATTCCCATAATGGTCATGAAGAACATAACCAGTCCCAGAATTACTCGGGTTTCCTTTGGAGGAGCCATCAAAATTAAGCTTGACAAAACCTTGCTGACGAGGGGACCATTTAACAGAGACCCTAGCCTGAATTTTATCTTTGGGACAAAGAGGAAATGGGAGGAAAGGGAAATTTAAACCTTCCCATCTTTTAGAAACAATATTGTCCCAACAAGAAAAACCACGATTGCCCCTGAATTTGCGTACATATGCATTTGTTGCATCAACAATGGAATGATGGAGTCTATTAAGGACTAAATCCAAAGAAGAAGGAGAGTTATGGAAAATGCACTTGTTACACTCCCACCAAATAGCCCATAATACCAAAGAAGGAGAGAAAATCCATATGCATGCAAACATGGATTTGAGGTAAAGAGATGGCGAGACTTGAAAAAGGTCCCAAACCCTCAGAGGAAGTGCCATGGAATAGTCAACTTTACCAAGCACAAATGTCCAGCCATCACGAGAAAAAGGACAATTAAGGAAAAGGTGATCCACCATTTCAAGAGCCTGATTACACAAAACACAAGAGAAATTGTTAGCAATATTAAGTCTTGATAACCTATCACTGGTAAGAACCCGATTCCTCAAAACCAACCATGAAAATCAACTAGCTTTAGGAAGAATAGAACTATGCTAGAAAAATGTATAAGCTCACTATTTAGACATGGAGAGAAGGTTGGAATTGATCAAGTCATACCCCAACTTAACTGAATAGTTACCATCAGAAGAAGGATACCAAAACAGTTTATCAGGTGAAGGGGATAAAAAAATAGATTGTTTACCTAAAAAAGAATTAGCATCGGAGGTAGATTGAGGGTCAATAGGAAGAAGAGAAAAATCATGCCAAAGAACCAAACCAAAAAACATAGAGATTGCTGAAACATAGTTGACAAGCTTGGAACCCCAATAAGAATGAGCAATTTCCTAGATATGAAGGAAGGGATGGATAGAAGAAAGGGGAGGTAAACTGTTCCAAGAGTCCAACCAAAAGTCAGTTGATTCACCATCATGGACTTCCCAAGAGATGGAAGAAGCGATGATATGATGAGACTTAATGATGAAGTTCCAAATGGCCAAACCTTTGGGAGGATCCAAAACTGACAGAATTCTAGAAGGATCGAAATTATCAAGATATTTCTCTTGCATCAATCTACACCACTTAATGTTTGGTTGAGAAAAAAATTTCCAAAAAAGCTTACCACCAAAAGCCAAATTTTGAGCATGCAAGTTATGAAGACCAACACCCCCGGATGAAGGAGGAGCAACCATTTCAGAAAGAGAAATAAGATGAAGCTTCTTTTCACCTATAATATTAGCATTCTAAAGAAAATCCCTAATTAATTTCTCAATTTGTACAAGAATAGATTTAGGGGCAAGAAAAACTGAAAAATAGTAGTTGGAAATGGCAGACAAGACGGTTTTGATAAGAAAAAATTGACCCAAAAGGGAGAGCCATCTAGCCTTCTAAGTCAAAATCCTAGCCTTAATTCGACTAACAACAAACTACCAATAAATGGTTTTATTGGAACCAACAAAAAAAGGAACACCTAAATATGTCGAAGGGAGCTCATCAGAAGGAAAACCAAGGATCCCCTTAATCTAAGAAGCAAGAGAATATTCAGTATTAAAAATATAGATTTTAGATTTTAGAGGATTAATCTTCTGGCCAAATACTAAACAATATGAATCAAGTAATTGGAAAATATGATTAGCTTCAAGAAGAGAAGCCCTACCAAAAAGGAGGGTATCATTAACAAACAAAGAATAAGTAATCACAATTGATGTGTTTGGAACTGAGACACCAAGCCATAAACCAATCAAATCTGAAGCATTGATAGCATGACTCAAAGCTTCAGCAGCAAGAATGAAGAGAACATGAGAAAGAGGGTCACCTTGCCTAACAACCTGGGTTGCAGAGAAATAACCCGAAATTAAACCATTAATAATGATAGAAAAGTGGGCACCAGAAAAACAAGCCATTACCCATTTGCACCAATTTTTGGAGAAACAAAATTTCAGAAGGACCAACTTAATCTATCATAAGCCTTCATCATGTCAAGTTTAACTATAAAATACGGAAGAGAGTGAGACTGAATGGGGTGAAGGGTCTCATGTGCAAGGATAGCCCCATCTAAAGTATCCCTACTAGGAACAAAACCCCCCTATTTAGGGGAAATAATTGAAGGGATAACATGTTGCAGGTGCATATAAATAGCCTTAGTGATAATTTTATAAATGGTATTACAGAGAGAAATAGGTCTAAAATCAACAAATGATTGGGGATCATCAACTTTGGGAATGAGGACAATATTTGTAGAATTGAAAGATTTTAACATGGCAGAATTCTGCCTTGACTCTTCAAGAACATCCAAAAGGTCAAAGAAAATGACATCCCAAGCCTTTTGGAAAAAAAGGGTAGTAATGCCATCTGGCCCAGGACCTTTATCAGGAGCCATGGAAAGACAACATTTTGGATCTCATCCAAGGTGAAAGAGGCCATTAAATTATGATTATCCCGAGCTGAGATAGAATTGGGGATAGCATCCAAAAAGGATTTCAAAAGACCATCAAAAGATTGAGAAAGAGGATGAGGGTCCAATAGATCAAAAAAAAACTTAACACCTTGATCCCTAATATCCTCAGGATTAGTAAGAATGTTTCTACAAGAATCCTTGATGGAAAAGATTGGTTTCATAGTAGCTTTATGCATAGCAGAGGCATGAAAAAATTTGGTATTCTGGTCACCCGAACGGAGCCAATACTCCCAAGATTTCTATCACCAATATTCCTCTTCACAAGCACAAAGTTCATCCCATTCAGCTTGCAAACATTTTTGAGATGCATATGACTAAGGATCTAACCCAAAGGAAAAAATGTGTTGATTGACCACAAATAAATCATTTTCAAGTTGGGATTTTTGTTCAAAAATATTTTTGAAAACATTAACATTCCATGCCTTAATTAGAGACTTGATATATTGCAATCTTTTAAAGAAAATGAACATCTTAGTACCATCCACTGAGGGAGTAGAGAGCCACCATTGCTTGAGGAGGGAGTGGAATAAAGGATGCCTGAACTAGATAGATTCAAATTTGAATGAAGATTTTCAAGGAGTGGGGGTAGTGGAGTGAGGCAAATCAATTGATAGGGAAATAGGAAAATGATCAGAATCAGAAAAAGGCAAGATGAATAGGGACAATAAAGTAGGTAGAAGTTTCCAATTTTGAGAAGCAAGGAATCTATCAAGTCTAACAACAATTTGCAAAAAACTTGATCTACGATTAGTCCAAGTGAATGAACCATTAGAAGGTAAGATGTCATAAAGGTCATTATCTTGAATGAAGTTACTAAAATTAGAAATAACATGAAGAGGTGGAGATATACCTTCAATCTTATCATTTAACCCTAAAGTAGCATTCAAGTTGCCAGCAAGAAGGAATTTGGATTCTGGGAATTGCTGAATAACATTTGTTAAAGATTACAAAAGCTAGAATTTGGTAGGCGAAGTAGTAGGACCATGCAGATTAATAAGAAAAATGTTTAAGGAAAAATGTTTCACACTAAGAAGTTCCCAATTAGTCCCTGATTGAAGAGGAAAAATAGACACATATTTACCTTTCCAGAGGGTAGCAAGACCACCAGAGGCACCATTGGATGGAAGAAAAGAATGTTTCCAACCAGTCCACTTACCCAATGTAGCAAAAATGTTATTTGAAGATAATTTTGGTTCTTGGATGAGGAAAATATCCCAAAAGGAAGAATCAAGTCTATTCTTAATCTAGGAGCACTTGTTAGAGGCATTAAGGCCTCTGACATTCCAAGAGAGAATCTTCATACCGGACAAGGAGAACCTTTAGTTCTCCTTGTCGAACAACACTTGGAAGCAAAGAATTTAGCATCCAATGTAGACTAAACCCCAACCACAATTTCCTCTAAAGCCTTAGTTGCCTTGGACTTCCTACTGCGAGGTATGGGAACTGAATTTTTAAGTTTAGGTGACAATTTGTTTGGACAATAGCGGCCTTATCAAGCTTCCTAGCCATGAGATTAGAGGGTGCAGACATGAAGCTAGAATCTAGCATAGAATTGGATCCCTGAGCATTTACCTTGACAGAAGAAGGGGAAAGACAACTAGGTTGATCAAGAACACAATGATCTGACATAACAGGTGCTATCAAAGTCTTAATAGGAGAATCCAATAGGAAAGAATCGAGAATAGGAACCATATCATCCATGGGATTTGCAAGAGGAAAATCATTCAGAAAAAGAGACTGAGTAGCAAAGGATATTTCCTCAGCCATAAAATTAACATGTTGGGAAGTCATACAACGAAGCTGAAAAGGATCATGGGAAAACATTAATTTTCTAACAATTGAATCTTTTATAGGTGACCAGACACCCTTAGATAGGATCGGGGAAATAACAGCACCAGAAAAATCAACACCCTGAAGGATCTAAATAATTATGGGTAGGAATAATTTTAGCATGCCAACAAAAGAGGAGATACAAGAAAAAGGAAATTGAAGACTTTGATCTTTGGTAATCAATTGGCTATTGATACTAGAAGGAGAGCTCTTAGCCAATGTAGATAACTTGACACAAGATGGTGTAGAAACATGAGTTAGACTGGAAACCCTAGGAGCAGGGGGTGATGAAGGGGGAATCAAATTTGGAGGGATAGAGCATCTGGTTTGAGCCACTAGAGAACATTGTGTAGGAAAGGAACTGTGGTCCAAAAGAACCACCAATTTGGAGGAACTAGGATCCCTACATTGGTTGGTGAAATGACCTAAGCAGTTGGCATAGAGAGAGATAGAGCACGCATCTTGAACAATAATGTTTTGTTTCTAGGAACCTTAGTTAGATTGGAGGATAATAGAAGTAGGGAGTGGTTTGGAGGTGTCCAATAAGAGACAAAACTAAATTGAACATTGAGGTTTCTCAAAAGGAAGAAGATCATGATGAATAAAAAACCCTAGTTTCTTAGCAATTTCTTCCACAATGTCCATGTCCCTATACTCAAGAGGAAGGGAAGGAAGTTGGAACCAAAAGTGAACCCAAGCATAGGAAGAGTCATTCATAGGGAAATTAGGAGACCAATTAATGACCAAAATACTAAAACCCAAACAAAACTAGTATTTGTTATTAAAAACCCTATCCCTGTCAAAAATAGAATGAAAGACTACAACAAAATAATTACATGCATGATCCATGTAGAAGAGATCAGACAAACCTATCCAAGAGGAGGAGGCCCAAGAGCGAAAATCTGAGATAGGAATGAAAGACCAGATCTTACCAATTAATGTGATATCGTTCATTAGTGAAATTTGAGGAAGAAGAAGACAATCATCCAGGACAAGCATAGGCTCCTTTTGGCCTAAATTAGGAAGATCTCGTGCAGGAGAAGGAGAAGCCTGCAAGTTTGATCCAATGGAAGGAGGAGCTGGTTGAGCACCCAGAATACCTTTGTGCAACATAGAATTTGAACTTGAAGAAACCTTGTGGGGAACAATGGGAATATTGTTAGGCATAGAAACATAATCCAGAGGGTGGAGTGGTAGTGAATTAGGCCAAGAAACAAAAGAGGTTGAACTAGGGAAAAAACCATCAGCGAAGGGGGTGAGAGGAGGTGGAGAAGTGCGAGGAACAAATTTTCAGTGACCAAAACGAGTTTGGAAGAACCTCACCTTGCCCTGAGAAACCCACCACCCATCAAGAGTTTTGAGCCCAAACCAAGGCCTGCGAACATTACCGCCAAAAGAGGATCAAAACTGCAAACCCTTTTGATGCCCACCTTGCAAAGAACCATCTAAAGAAGCAAAATTTGGAGACATCCTTGAATTCTGTTGCTCAAATTATCTGATCTCAATGTATGATCATTAGATAACAACTTAACAATTTAACCATCACAAGATGCCACTATAAAATAAGTTTTGATGCAAAGTGCATAATGGTAAGATTAATTGAGCCCAATGAAACTATAAAACATTCTATTTAAAACTGATCCAACTTCAACAAAATTTGATATCAAGAATCGATCAAAATAGATTCTTCAATGTGGATTCAAAATAAAAAATACTGTAATAGATAAATAGTTCCCAAACAATCGCATCACCATTTTCATTATTCTCTTTTCATTACATCCTTTTATCTCTTTATCGAGACTTCTTTCCTCTTTTCTCTATTCTCAATTTCCCATTACAAAGATAAATAACTTTTCACACTTGATAACCATTTTCTAAAACTAACCTTCAACTTCCCCTATTCCAACATACTTGAAACGGAATCAGTTAATTAGTAACGACATTATAATATAAACCCTTTATTTATTATATCTAGATTATTAGACTACTATTATTTTAACTTACAAAACCCCCAAAGACATGAAATGGATTTTTTAAGCCACATTAAGTTGCATAATAACAACATATAGTCTAAAAATATTATTAATTACTGGATTCTCCTGCATCATATTCCTAGGGACAGAAAAATTCAAGTCCCATTGAATTGTTGTGATCTTCTTTCGAGTGTATGTAGGTAACGTTGTCACCATAAGAAAGACTGAATGGATGTCGCTCCCCACAACATGTTGATTCCAAACTCTATAAGGAATACCCTTCATGGTAGCTTTGTTGAATCCTAGGACAAATACATTTGCCAACCACATATCACTTGCATAAAAATACCAATCTACATGATACACAATCTGAACTTCTTCTTGTTTATATATCTTTAGAGCATCACATTGGTCAACAAATACTTCATCCATGTCATTAATAGTCTTCTCCTTAGCCTGTAATCTTTGGACTATGTCCATTCCATCTTGATCATTTTTGTCAATGTCTTAATCATCTGGGAAAATCATTTCTTCAACCATACCTATCACCAACTCTCCCTCATCCACAAGAACCTTTTCCTCACAAGGTTCAACAACAACCTCTTGTTGTTCACTCTCACTCTCACTCTCTACACTAGCATTCATCTGTTGTCCATGCCCTTCCAATGGAATGTGTACCACTTCTTGATCCTTGTCTTCATCAACAACTTCATCTTCATCTACTGCTTGCTCCAAAAGCAATGCTATCCTCTCCCACTTTGAAATACTCTTATCTAACTCTTCTCTAAGATTCTTGTAACTTTCTTCTTCTTTTTCTTCCAAAACTCTTCTTAGGCTTCTCAACTCCTCTTGTCTCATCAATTCTATTTCATTCTTTCTTTCTTCTTCTTCCTTCTTCTTCATCTCTGACTTCTTCATCCAATCTAATGCTCATATCTTTCTTCTCTAGTGCTAACAACCTCTCCATCATGGACTTTATCAATCTATCTTTTTCAGCATTCTCTTTGTCCCTTTCTTCTAATGATGCGCTTAACTTTTTGTTATCTACCACTTGTTCTTTCACTATCTTTGCCAACTCCATATTTGTCAACCTTGTAGGAATCTCTTCTTCTCCTTCAGACATGGTTGCTTGATCAACTTGGTACAAGAATCTACTATAGGGTTACTCCTCTCAGGATAGTTCAACTACAAGGGCTCACTAAGGGATTCAAGAACCAACTTCACAAGACCAATTATGCTTCCACAAGACCTTTCCCTCACTTTGATACCAATTTGACGTGCAGAGAGTTCACAATAATGAAAATAAAATAATAAATGACACAATTTACAAGGGAACCATATGGAAGACTCCTCCTAGCACTTCTTACTATTGAACTAGGGCTTTCTCAATCACTTGATTACACACACTACCAATCCCAACTAACAATGAATTCACCTTCACATGTACATTGTTTAATGTCTCCAATCAGCAAATAAACCCCTTGTTTGGGTAGAATCTCTATCTTGTTTAATTCTACACGTGCTTGGTTAGTAATATATCATACATGTTAGAATAACTCTTTCCATGAGTATCAGGCCTTCATCCTCATGGGAAGATCTTCATTTCCTTGAAAACATACTTCAAGAAATAAATAATTAAAAGAAATCTACTAGTTCTACAACAGGTGTAACAACAAACTTATAATAACATGAAAGTTATCAACAAAGTACTTGGAATGATGAGGAAAACCTTACTAATGCATTTGTAGAGCCAACCAATCAGTTTGCGGACCACAATATGGAATTTGAGTTGTAGAATATCTAAGTTTTAATATTGCTATTCACCAGTCCATACATACCAGTCTGCCAATATTTTTTCTCCCCGTTTACATCAGAGACTCTTTCCAATTTATAAGACACCCTAAAATAATTGATTCCAACCAACTATCATCTTTGAGTTGGGTATTTTAAAATTATTACAAACTAAACTTCCCTCTAAACTAGCCATTACCTTTTTTTTATATAATTATTGAACTTGAAAAACCATATAATGGTTTTATTAAACATTAAACTCTTTTCTATACCTAAACCTATCTTGAAGACCTAATATTATTTTAGCATCATTATAGGTTCCAAGATTGCCCAATTGATTTGATGACCTTCTTTATATATTCCTTCCTTCTGATTTATTTTGAGGATCTTTGTGGTCTTTATAATCTTCAACTGTGGCTTGAATATTTGAGGTGCTCCTACACCATACTCCCCACCATAAAAGGAACTCTTGCCCCAAGAGTTGACCTGTGATCCATTGTTCCTTGCCCCCATCTCCTGTTGCTGAGGGGTGGAATTATTCCTCAAAGTGATCTGCTCCTTCATCCTAGTTCCTACAATCACACACCAAGATTTAGATACATAAATATTTGGGTTAGATTGTCCTCTTGCTTGATAGTATTGCTGCTACACATTAGACTGCTACAAAGTCTTTATTTGTCTCTACTCTGTCACCATATCACCCTCATATGTCTACCCTCTTAAAGGACACTTCATTGCTCCAACCAAAACAAAAGGTTGTTCAACCAGCCCTGCCACCCCTAGATTGTCCTACCTCTTAGCCTGCCATTGCTTCCAACCAGTATCATAATGTGGAGTACCTTGATCTTGCACAAGAATATCTCTACCAAAATACATCAATATAGTTTATATGATCTTTGATCTTTTCATATGAGTCAATTCAATCACATTCCTCATTTTTTAAAGGGCTAGAGTTTATAATTCAATCTCAGTATGTTTTAAACTTTTACTTTATTAATTCGTACCTAATATTTTTATACAATTATATCTTTGACATAGATCTCTTACATTTCTTTTAATTTTTCATGTGTAGTGTGATTGTTGTATAATTTGGAGTCTACTTGCATAGTTAAGGTTGCATGAGTGTCCCAATGAGGTTTCTTGATATTCTACATTAGAATAGGTTTAACATAGAACTATTGATAAACACAATTATATTAAACTTATATGTTATTTTCTAATAATTATGTTTTATTTTTTATTTTTCTTGGAGCCTAATTTATATTTTATGAACCATAGAGATCTTTTCTATTAGTTTCTTTTTGTAACAGATCCAAAAGAGGATATATAAATCATGCACTCTCTTGTCTCCAAAATTACGAGTATGAATTAGAATCTAGAGAGTTTCTATGTGTTCATGAATAGGTTTATATGTTTTGCATGTCCTGTTTGCTATGTTTTCACTATGGATCATTTCATTGATTTTTAGTCTATGCTCCAAACTTTTTCTTTTGGAATCTTTGATTGTGAGATTTTATGAAGATCCACTTGAGGTTGTTTCAAATTTTTCACTCTTCTTATTTTAATTATATGCATAGTAGGTCCTTTCTAGAAGAATAGTGTGAAGGGTGGATTGCAATGGGTGTCAAGATCTAAAAGTGGGTAGGAGATTAAAAAAATAGGAAATTTTTAATTAAGTGGTAATTTAATAAAACTAATTGGTTTTGGATCCACTCTTTTACGAGGATGGGTTGATAAGGCATAGCCATCCACAAGGTAGTTGACTACTACTATGACATGTCAATATAACAAGGTGATCATTTCAACATGGTGACTACCTAGGCACTAGGTCTGGAGAGTCTATAGGGTGGAAGTAAAATCAAATATGTGATGATAACTTTAGATTTGTATCCTATGATTCTCTCTTGTTTTTTCTAGATTTCCCTCTCATATAGTAGTATTTGTGAGATTATATTTTGTTATTTTGTATGCCATTGCAAACTCATTTATTATTTAATTTATTTGTGTTAATTTATTTCTTGTCTCAAGATCTAGGTGGAGACTTGTATTATCTATCAAGTATATTTTATATTTGTTCAAGAACCTTTGGTGGTCATTTTACATTACATGTCTACCTCATGGAGCGTATTTCCCATGTGGCTAGATGTATTTTATGATTCATAATATCATATTACGTAGTCTAACAATCTACTTTTTCTTAGTCTTTTTATTATCCTCTTGGGTTCCCTAGAAGAGAATTACACTTGGTATCAAAGTCAAGTTTGTACACTAGGTCTTGGGATCACTATGTGTTTTTAGTGTATATTGAGTGATGTCTTCATCTTCTCTACTTGATAGTAGTTATCCCTTATATTATATGTAGTTGAATACAATATGCCCATATTTTTTGCACAACCAATTATTTTGTAATTGGAGGACATAGTATTTTTTGATGTTGGTTGGACATGTTATACTCATATTGTAATGTATTGTGCAAATCTAAGATAATTTTTTTCTATGACTATGTATACTAATAACTTATTTATCCTTGTTAGTAATGGTTTGGCCAAAATTTGCATTGATTCATTTCATAATTTTATTTATTATTTTGAACTATTTGATTTATCTTATTTATTGCTGAAATGGAAAACATAATATCTTATATGTGTAAAAAATTGGTGGCTAGACCACTTTTCTCATATGATATTTTTTAAAGGCCAATCCTATGTTATGATGTAACTTCCTTTCCAAGAATTCTTATGGAGGGATTTGAGAGCCTATGCAAGGAAGAGGATATTGGGAATCATGATTCTATGTGGCACCATTCTTGAATTTAGATGTGTGGTCCTATTGAGCTATATTTTTTCATACTATATATTACATGTCATGTTTGATCAAACTTATTTATAAGAATGAGAAGGAACCATTGGTTTTTATAGTATATAATTAATTGCATATTTGTAGAAGTAGAGAGTGTTACATCTTAGAATAATGGTTCTTTATTATGTTATCAAGACTATTTAAGGGACAAATTTTGTTGATGTTTTAAAGAAAATTAGAAACTATACTTTGTTAGTTTATTTTTTGTGCAATTTTATGTGTATTAGCATATGTGTGGCTATAGAGAGATGATAACATCCATAGATTTATGATTTCATTTTTTAGACCTTAAAGTTATGTGAAAATTTTTTTAATTAAATTATTTATTTAATATGTGGTAGATGCAAAGTTTATGAATGTTACCAAATAAAATTAAAATAAAATATATTTCGCATTTGAAACTATGTTAAAAATTCAATCCCTTATATTCTTAAAGAGTCAAACTATTTATGTGTAGATGCACTATATAGAGACAAAGATTGTTTAGAATAGGAATTCACTCTTAAAATTATTTATATAAATATTTTTTATAGATCATTTTTCATTAGCAATGTTGTTTAGAGGATTGTTTTTAAATATTTATATTGAAGATGATGAGTTTGGTATGTATTTTGATGATATAGTTGAAATTCATTTTATCCGCGACCTATGCAAAAGATTACCTATATGCTTAAAATTTATTAAGATACACTTTGGTGTCATGTATGGGTTCTATGTATTATCTATATACATTTTAATATAAAATTTATTTTAAGAGATCAATTTTATGTTTCATTATGTGATCTATGTAAATTCTTATCATCATTTAAATATAAATTTTTTTAGTGGTACTAACCCTACTAAAACTTTATTCATTTCTTTAGATATGACATTATTTCATAATGTAGCTACTTCAATGTGTGTTTAGGATGTGGGGAGATATTCATAGTCACTTCATTGGGAGATCTACATGATGTCTCACTCTCCTTCTTCATTTTCAATTGTATGCATATGTATATGCCTACATACTCATCTTTATGATAAATATTTATAGGTACTAGGCATCAAATCCTTTGAATTTTTAGGAATGAGTGTGCCTTTACTAGATGGAATGTAGTTGAAAAGGGAGTTCAAATGTAGGTTTACAAGCCTATTTGACCCAAAAAAACCCATCATCCTTCATGTATCATTAATTTGGGTTGTCGAGTAGATATTGAAAAATCATTCTTGATCCTTTGGAGCATTCTTTGTTTGTGAGGGTGCTATTTATTTATTTTATTTGGATATATTTTGTTAATCTTTTTTATTGTGTCCAGTTGATGGAAGTGTTTTAGCTAATGTTGTTCTTGTAGATATTGATATTTTTGTCTAATGATTTCTTGTGCATGAATTTGTATCTAGATATGACATTAAGCGTGGATTATTACCATGGGTTAATTATGTATTTCTGTTTTGGTTATATTTTTATGTTAAGTGGAATTATAATCATTAATTATCAATTACAACCATGAGATAGTATGGTTAACAATAAATAAAAATGATTAGGATTGTTAAGATTATTCAAATGTTTATCACAACTATGGTTTAGTTTATGGTGTAATAAATTTTAAAGATACAGAGGTAATAATATTCTTATTTTTTGAGTTCTATGTTATTTAATTCAATGACCTAATTGATGGAACACAAAGATCAATGATAAATTTAATATTTAATATTTAATCAATAATTTTAATATCTAACATAATGTAATTAATAATTATATTTAAATTATAAAAAGTACTAAGGATTAAGTATCAATGAGATATAAATACAATGTTATTACAATCGTAATGCGCGGTAAGAAATATTGAACTTTTTAATTTTAATAGGTTAGTCCATAATTGATTTTAATGTTTTATAATTGTTGTGTTTCAATCTATTAACCTTAGTGTCCTAAGAATTCCTATTTATATGTTCTTTATGAATGAAAAATGTTTCACAATGGAAATAAATGAAGCTAATAAAATAATTAATTTTCACTTAAATTTTTTTTAGTGATATACGCAAATGTGTTAGGATGCATAGAACAAATTTTTATTATTTCTTTAATATTTCCTTCTTATGGAGTGATTTGAGGAGAAAATTATGATATGGTGGGAGAAAAGAGAATATTTTGTCCATTGTTCAATGGAATTCCTGAATGTTAGATGTTTAACTTTTTTTTCTATGACTAGGTCAAAGAGTCATTCTGTAATATAGATCAAAGGAGTTGTGAAAATATTTATAGTGGGGAAATAAATCAGTTATACTTTTGAAGAAGAATGATTCTTTTGAATCATAAATTTATATCTAGGGCTTTTACGTCATGAATTTATCTAGTCATTTTAAATTTCAAGTAACCCTTCTAGGGAGCTAAGCCAAAGATATTATTGAACCTATCATGAATAGATCTATGAAACAAAGATTAAACCTAAAATCTAAACCAATGGATTCGTTTCAAGGCCATGGACTTCCACAATATATAACATACATTATATTTGATGAAAAGACAAGTGACAAAATTGTCTATAATTCTTGTT
Organism: Cupressus sempervirens; assembly: GCA_028749045.1. Classification (NCBI taxonomy): domain Eukaryota; kingdom Viridiplantae; phylum Streptophyta; class Pinopsida; order Cupressales; family Cupressaceae; genus Cupressus; species Cupressus sempervirens. Next base: position 88,296,098 of record CM053785.1, read on the forward strand.
TCAATTTATTTTTAGATATCCTCTTTCAAATGAAGTTTTTGAATGTATTATTATGAGTATTATATAATGTCACTTTTTTATGAGTAGGACCATTCTCAATCTATAATTATTACACTCCTTGTTCATTTTTTCATATTTTCCATGAATGTACATATTACATAAAATTCTTTGATTTATGACTTCTTTTTACATGGAAATCTTCAAACTGGCTTTTATTTAATTTTTGTGCAATTTATTTTTCACCCTTACATTCCTTATTATGCTCACATATGTTGCATACACATGGACTAGGACTTTGTTAGTCAGGTTGATTGCTAAAATGCACCATCATTAAAAATTTATGAATGTCCTTAACTCATTCTTATAGATTATTGTGTTCATAAGTTCTAATTGATCTTGAGTTTGCTCAAATGTGTGAGTATTTACAAACTCCTCTGATGGGAAAGATATAATTAGTTCCCACTTATTTTTTACTACACTATTCTCTATATTATAGAAGCCTAGAACAAGGGGTTAGCCATGTGGAAAAATATAATGGAAAAAAAAATTCACAATAGATAACTAGTAACTAACCTACTAACACATTTACAACCCCATCCCTTATTATTAGAAACATAGCCCCTAATAACTTGTACAACCAAAACAAGTTCACATATATAATAGTAGAAAAATCACTATAAATCATAATATTGTTCATCCGAATACAAAAAATAAACATATTTGAACTGCCTACTTAAATCAAAACTTTTAATATATTATTAAAGAGAAATTAAAATTTATAAGGGCCATCAATGGCCAATTCAAGGACTAACTAGTTTGAATAGTCCAAGAGAACTAGAGCATAAAATTTATGCTTCACCGTGGCTTCCAAATCATCTAGAAGAAAAAAGGGGGGGGAAATCTCATCATGACTCCTAAAGTGGTTCAAAAGAGGGAAATGGTAAATATATATCATACAAAATCTACCTTCCAAAGTTAGATATTTTATTTTCACAAGAAGAACCTCATCTAAAAGCTCCAGAAGATCCTCAAGATTAAATCCATCTTTCAATGTAATTGGTTTTTCATTTTCCTTAAAAACTATTTTGAGGGTCATCTCATTCAAAAATTTAGTGGCATTCTAACATTTCCTTCCTTTCATAGATAGCCATGTAGTGATAAAACACAATTCTTCATTAACATGGAAAGAGATACCATTAAAGGTGACTATATTATTGGTTGAACACTTAATAATTTGAGTAGAATAGTTGTCAACAATGTTTTTCTATGGCTTCCATAAATAGAACAACACCTTCTTTGAGTGTCATCTAAGCACATTGATTTTACACATATTCCTCAATTTTAGATGGCTTAAACCTTACCATATCATTACCAATCTTATACCCTTTATTAGAATATTGTGATCACTCCAGATTGAGAATTTTAGCTACCAACAACACAAAATTAATAAAAAAGAACTTGTAGGAAGCTCACAATTACAATAAAAATGATGGTTCAAAATGTATTAATTATAACTCAAAGTGCTATAGAATTATCCATCCCCATTATTATTGTGTTAACATGTGTGTACAACCTTTACTGCAATCAATCATGATACAAATTCGGCTCCAAATATATTTTCTTTAATCTAAGATAAGGAAGTATAGAATTAATCAATATTTTCATTCAATTTTATTCATATATAATCTTTAATAATTTTTTTGTAATCTTTCCATTAACTTCCATTATGAAATTGAATCAAAAGCTCCAAGAATCGTTTAAAAATTTTAATTCGACATTTCTTTTCATTCCTTGATTTAAATTTGAATTCAAAATGGTATTTCCACTTAAAAGAGAGCACAAATATTAGTTTTCAATAATAAAATATCACATGTAAATTAGTCATCATTATTTGTATGCTAGTTTATTCCCTTTTTATAATGGCTTGAACTTTTAGAGGTAATGATTTCATCTACCTCTAACATCTTATTCATTTTATTTGCAACCCCAAGCTATCCTAAGAGTCTCCTAAAACATTTCCCTCCCTGTAGACTTGTTATAATCTATAATTCTCCAACCTATATAGTTTGAACCATATGTCACCAATAATGTTAGAGGTAGACCAACATGGTATCATACTCCCCTTGATAGTTTGTACAATCATCTTTGTGTCATCCTCAATGCATAGGTATTTTCACCCTAGACTAACAACAAACCTTAACCCCTAGTATAATTTCATAGCCTCCATAACATTTTTTAACATGCTAAAAAAGTTTCTCGCAAATGTCATCAGTTGGTGACCAATCAAATCTTTAATGACTCCACCACAAAACGCAAATGCATCTAGTTGCCACATTAACTTGAAGCTTCATCATTGGCTGGGAGGATGTGACCATCTAATATTTCTTATAGTAGTAGTAGTAAGAGATTTGTAAGCCTTCAAAGCATCCAAAAGGTTCTAGTTTAAAGCCACTTTTTGGTCACTAATGTTAGGGGAAATAGGGGTGGTCTTCTATTTTCATTCATGGAAGGAGGGGAGAAAAGCATAATTTCACATAACAAGATTAAAGGATGACTAAATGGAAATTCATAGTTTATGACAGATAATTGTAAGTCATCCATGATAACCACATTGCACTATTGTTTAAAATCCTTCTTTCCTATTTTTCTGTTCCATTTTCCTATCTTATATTCAATATCTCTCCATGTATACTATTTTCAAAAATGTTCTCTTATATGCTTCAAAGTTCCCTACTAAATGATTACTTCTTCTTGACATTATAGATAAAAAAATATTTTCTTAAATGATAATTCATGTCATTCCATTCCTAAGGTGTGTAACATTCCACCAATCACATGTGTATAATTATGAACTAACCTTGATGGTACGTACTTTTTTCTCCAATGGAGTATTACATGTTTCTTTTATTATGTTTCATAAAAAAATTTCATTGACAAGGAAATGAATAAATTAAACACAAATAAACTCACATAATCAGAAATAGTGAGATTTTTTTTTCACCTCTTAAATTTTATCCATCATTGATTTGAATTAGAGAAATCTAATTAAATTAACATGATTTCTTGTTTTTTTTTACATGGGATATGTTGTATATTTACCTTACAATAATATTGATGCATTAAAAAATTTTGCACTTGAAATTTGGTTTACCTAAACGGCTAAAATTAGTTTAGAGAGAAAATATTTCGTGACTAAGTTTCTAATAAAGTCCTAAGAAATAGAGGTTAGTCTTTATATAAATGACCTTTTGGTACAAGACTCTTATGGGCCAAAGAAATGGAATAAATTATTATAGTAGGTGGTAGGTTTATTTGAGCCTTGTTAGTCCCTACCTTTTATGATGAGGACTAATATTTTTAACTATCTAAATTGTATTAGTAATTGCTTTGGAGACCATCAAATTTGTAAAGGATTCCCTTTATCTTAATGTCATTGCAATCCTTCTTATTAAACTAAATTTTAAATTTTTCTTTTATAATTAGTTCCCACTATTTTTCTCAGTGGTATTTTATATTTAAATCTTGTTTAAAAAGTTAGAAAAAAAGGGTTGGGTGAGGTGTCTATTGTTGGGCTCCTAGTGGCATTATGCACAATGGTAGGCACATCACATAGTTTTGTGTAGTGCATTATATATGTGGCTTCAATCTATAATTCTATAGTGACAACTATTTCTCTTTTATGAAGGTTATGGAGTTTTAAATTCATAGAGTTCTTATTTTCCATTTGTTGAGCTATCACTTTGTATGATTCTTTAACAACGAGAATCCTTTTGAATTCCTCTCTTCAAAAAGTTGATCTTGGATCAACTCCAAGGTTTTGGGAGATCTTGTGACCTTCTGGAATCTTCTCAATTGAAGATAAATGTGTTTGTTCATAAGGAGGTCTTTTTATGGTTCAAACTGATTTCAAATAAGATTTTTAATCTACTTGCTATCTCAAAAATAACCACAAAAGAGATATATTTTTTGTATTTCATGTTTTATTTTGAATGTAATGTATCAATGCAACTATATGAATTCTTAATTTAATCAAGTGTTAGAAAAGAAAATAACAAGGATAGGGTGAAAAGAGATTAAAGAAAATAAATTGAAAGGGAAATTCCAAATGGACATAAACCATAGTAACAACACGTCTGCAAGTTAAATCATTGAAAAGATCAAGTAGGAAACCAATGAAAATAGGATCAGCACTTCTTTAATTCCAGTAATGCAATCATTGATGCGAACTTAGTAATAACCAAAAGATGTTTCATTTCTTATCAAATGGCAAGGCCATAGAAGTGCGCTCATGCGAGACAAGAAGCTATGCAAGAACAATTGGTGATCTCTTCTCCAACTTGGTAAGTTTGTGGAATTAATTAACATGAGGTAAACACGAGAAATAAAAGATCACACAATCATAAAAACACAATAAAAAATTTGGCTCCATTATTATTCATGAACATGGATTCACAAAAATAACACACTCTGGAAATAATAACTACACTCAGAATGAGATAACCAATAGCATATAATATTGCATCAAAATAATGGCCTCGAGTGCATATTAAATCCTTGTATTTATAAGAAATCATCTCCTCTTTTTGTGTTGAGAATGTGAGATCTTATCATGCAGACATATGCTAAAAACAAATAAAAATGTATAATTATATACAAATTGACTCTCTAAATGGTGTTGAGTAGGTCTACACCCTTGTTTATATCAATTAATGGGTGCATGAGCCTTTACATGACTTAAAACAATTAAAGAAGGAGATAAGAAGGAGGAAGCTACAAGAGGATTTCAGAGTCACTAGAAGCTCTAAAAATGGGATCTTGACCTTATCTAGGCATTTTTGGGAGTTGAAATACCATAAGAATGTATGTATAATGCATGGAATGCTCTAAATTATGAACTAGTAGTTAGCACACCTCTGTGAAAAGCACACTTGCACACCTTAATGACATGTTCAAAAAATGCCAAATTTTTCCCAAGTGTCAAAATTAAATTCCTAGCATCTAGATTTTCTTCTCCTTTCTACCAAAATGATGTATGGATGTTTTCTCCTAAATTTCTCTATGATTTCCATCACTGACATAGCTTCTATAAAGTTCAAAGCTCTGTATTTGTCTTTCATAGTCTACCAGTAGTTGCCAACTTTGATCTAGGTAGTCACAAAATTGTCAAGTTTGGTGTCTAGTTCCAATATACCTCTTCAGTCTTAAATTCTTGTCTAATATCTTCATCTGATAAAGCATCCTTAAAAGTTCTTCAGAATCATTGAACAACTAATTGCACTGATTTGAGTTTTCTTTTTGACTCATCTTCAAAAATCCCAAGGCTAGTAGCATCATTATACCATTATGCTTACAAAATTTCCTCTTGAGTTTGATCCCTCAACCTTTGCATGTCTACATGTTTCCCTCTATGACTTTATTATTGGGAGCTATCTTCCCTATCCAATCATCAAACTTATCAAGCTCCTCTGCTATATATACATCCATGAGTCTATGATATCTTTGACCTTTTATTCATGTCAAAATCTATATCTCTTTTTCCTAAGTATGTCCCTCATCCATCAACCCAAAATCTTGATTCACTATAGAAACCGATTTATCTACACTCGACTAAATATCGTACAATAGGCCTAAACTGTCATGTATTATTTGTATACCTTTCTCCTTAAAATTGTCACACAATTTCTAACATGCTTCCAAAAATGAATCCACCCATGCATTGCCCTTTTCCTTCCTCTCTAGTGTTGCAACAAGAGTGATCTATGGATTTTCTAGGTCTATTAGGTCTACTACTTGATATATGTAGCCTCTTAAAAGCTCATTTTGTTTCTATAGTAGTATAAACTTTAAATCATGTTGGCCGATATGTCTAAAAACCTCTTTTATGCCCATAGTGATCAACACTTTGGTGGTATCTATTGTGGGACTTCCTAATAGGACCTCCTTGATTTGGTAATCTTTAGGAGTCAAATATTCAGTGTTATCATGTGGGGGATGGATGGCTATATGTGTAAGAATTTTCTAATATTTTTTCTTCATAATTAAGGCCAATGGACCTACACAACTTCTACATGGCTCAAGATTCTTGATAGCTTTCACAAGCTCTTCCATTCTCTCATCAGTAGTTATATTTAGCTATCTCTTTTCTTGAACCATGAACTCCCTCTTTAGCTAGCCAGTGTAGTACCCATTGGAGACATGTACTTGGTTGAAGATTGGGTTTATCAGTTATGGCCAAGGTCCTAGCCTTTGTACCATGAAGATTTTGATGAGGCTCTTTAGGTATTTGACCCTCATCTGATAATTCATCAGCTTGCAGTTGTTTAGGCTCTTCTTCCTCTAGTGCTTGTTCTTCTGAATTTGTAATGGTGCTTGTTCTTCTAAATCTATAATGGGAGATAGAGGTGTTACTAAGCCTTTATCAAGGAATGAAAAATCCTAAGATGGTATGGGTGGTAGGCCCAAGGGCCCTTAAGGTAGATGTGGTAATTGATTTTAGTCCTCTCCTAGGGATTGACTCATAGGATTATCCTATATCTTCTCCCCTACCATCTCAATGCCCATTGGCATGAAATCAAAATTAGATTAAAAAAATACATATGTCTGTTGACCCTCCATGTTGGTGATCCACCATTGTTGCTCATCTAAAGAAGTAGTAACCTGAATAGGTTTTTTTGGAATGGATCATGATATTGTAGTGGATCTTCTTCTTCTTTCCTCTTCCGTCACCCTATTTGAATGAGTCTTGTGACTCAAGCGGACATTTTCAATTTGTTCCCATTCTTCTTCTTCTTCTTTAGTGTACAAAATAGTTTTGGGACCCTATGGGGGAGGATTATTCTTTCTCTTCAATCTTCTCCTATGTGTCCCTCCCATAGTGGAATAAATCCTTTCCTTCTTAGGAGCTAAGGGGGAGGCTTCTTCCTCTTAACCTTCAAGTGGCACCCTGTATCCTTCCTCTTCTTTTTCTTGTCCATGTTCCTATTCTGGTGGAGGAACCTACTCAGTCTCTTAGACTTGATCTGTTGGCTCAACTTGAGGCTCCACTTGTTTAGGATTTACCTATTGTTATCAAGTCTTGAGCTTGAGTTGATTCTTTCTTAGATTTCAGCCCTCTCTTTCTATTCACTCCTATATTTTCTTCAAAGTACTCAAATTCCTACTCATGTTGATGAACTATTTCTAACATCACTAGTGATTGAGCTAGGAAATTTGGTACTATAACCTTTACAACTTTTCCTTTAGTATGTCATGTTGTGGCTTGTAGAGGAACAACCTATGGAACTGAATCAACCTTAAAAGGCTTCTTGATCCAATTCCTTATTAGTTGGACTATGTGATAGGCTCTATTATTGATGTCTACATTCTCATCCCTACCAATCTCTACATTTAGTATTTGTTTGTCATAATATTTTTTTTCCCTAGTGTACAATGGATCTAAGAAATCTTTTATGCCTTTCTTGAAAGCCTTGAGGGATCTTCATTTCAAGGCCTTTTTTATGAGATATAGAGTCATCCTACAATAATCCATTTATCAAATATCTTACTTGTCTATTGCATTCATGCAGTGATCCTCCAATGCATCTTCATGTATGAACTACTTCCCTGCCAGATAATGGACCCTTCTTATGTTGTTGAAATAAGGGCAAGGGGAAATATACTCTTCTAAGGGATATTGATCCCATTTTCAATCAAAGGTCATCATGTCTTGTTTCTTCTTGACCTTAGACATACCAATGGTGATTGGCCATACCCATGTCTTCTTGTGTTGTTTCCTCACTCTGTCATATGTAGACATGAGTTTCTTGGAAATCTCTAATAAAATAAGTCAATCTGGCAGATACTTTAGGAGTTTCTTTGGATTCACTTGTGTTCCTATGACCCTGAGGTATGTGAATGTTTTATACCTAATGTGGTAGGCACCAATATTTGTGGTTTAGGTCACTATCTCTTTTGGCATCCTTTTAGTATAATCACCCCCTATGAATCAAGTGATTGTGAATATAAAACTATTATTCACTACCCTATACTCTTTGCTTTGATCTAAGAGTTCCTTCTCCACCAATTAAGTATGTACCACATTGGTCCAGGCATCAACATCCTGCATGCTACCTCTTTTTTAAAGTCCTAATTAATCTTTCATACTTGTCACCAATGAGCACACCAACTATGATGTCATATAGAATTTAGGGTCAGCTTTGACAACTACCAACTACTCATCCAGCTTGTTACTGAGAAGTGTATCCAATTAAATTGGCATCTTTTTCATCTTGATGGTCTCTATGAAATGGACTATCCAGGTTTGTAAGTGTCCCACAAATAATAGTCCCATGACCCTACATAAAAGCAGGATGGTGTTGCCCACATCATCTTTCATTTATACTCGAGTCATGTCGGCCCTACTGAAACTATAGCTCATTGGGCTTCTATCATTAAAATATGATGATTGGATTATCTCCTCGGCTTCCTTCTCATTCTCTTGGTACCATCTTTTTTCTCCCTCATAAGATATCTACAAGTATTGATCAGATCTATGGAGGTGAAACACCTTCTCAATCTTTCGAGGTCGAAGGTCCAAGACTATGTCAACTCTAAGACTCTTGACAACCTTTTCTTCAATGACATAGTTCTTTGCCAAAGCCATGATGAGTTTAGAAGACCAAATCGATGTAGAATGTGATGTTACATTTACTAAACCTGATTAGATAAGTGTTGACACGATTATGAATCTCTCTTTAGGCTTGTTGCAAATGGTGAAGAATGCATTCTAGTCAATGTTATCAAGCTGAGTGCCTCTAATTTCTACATGTCCATCCTAAAAGTGGGATTTACTTGGTGTACCTTGGTATTTAAACACTACAAATTTGAGACCAATCTTTTCTACAAATGAGGATGATAAAGATGTCATTTTATCTACACAAATTCAAAGAAGACATTAGTCTACAAAGCTAAATTAGACCCAAACACAAACCCTAATACAAAGACCTAGAAAAAATGCCCGAAAAATAGTGAAAAACTAGTTAATCACCCCTTATATCCCTAGTATATAGAAAATTATATCCTTATAGGTGCACTAGCTATGCTATATGGTCCCTCTATGACCATTTTAGCGTAGTTGAGCACCTGTGCACATGCAAGTGCAAAGGGTGGGGGAAGAAAAACATGGTTAATGCTATGTGCAAAAAGGGTGCACACATACACACCTTGATGGGTTGCACATGTACACACCCTATTATTATACTTAGGTTATTTTTTTGTTTTTCTTTTCAAGCACAAAAAGGTGTGCATGTGCACACCTTGAGGAGGTGTGCACATATGCACCTTTTCCTTAAGTTTTTCCTAGCTTAGTTTTTAGGTGAATAAAGGTGCACAAATGTGCACCTTGAAGAGGTGTATGTGTGCACCTTTAGTCTCTTATGTTAGTGTTTTTTGTGTTGGAGGATTGGAAGGAGCACACTTTGATAGGAGTAGAGGTGCATTTTCTATTGGAGCATAGAGACAAGTGAGTGGAGAGGGAGGGGTCCTGGGTTTATATAGACCCAGACCCAAGGTGCACACCCTCTAGAGGTACACACCTATAGAACTATACAAGGGTGGATCTCCAGAGCAAGATGAAGTGTGCACTTACACACTAGGTGCAACTGCACACCCTTATAGGTTGAGAATGTGTTCTAGTGTGCTAGTGCACATCTTTTCACTTAAACACCTCAAAATTGATTTTCTCTCATGTCATGCCCTCTAAATTTCCTCAATTGGACACTAGGGCTTGAATGAGACTCCTAGGAGGAGTCCAAAATGACCCAGTCCATAGACTAGGGGTCTAGGAGATAAAAGATTTACTAGGGGGTTCCCATTCTAAAACCATAACACCATTCTTAAGTTTGTGTATCCATTTGTAGTTGAGTGACCAATACAAGAATTGGGTCCCCTCTTGAGTGGGTTTCAATGTTAGGTTAGGATGATCTAGTAATGCATAAAATTCTAACATTTCTTTGGAATTTGGTTGAGATATAGTTTAAAGGTAAAATCATTTAGAAATTTTACTATCTACATTTAAATTCTTTAGAACATTTGCCAAATATTGGTAGTAACATCCTCCATATTTATATCTCCAAGAGTAATGTTGTACTCCAAAATGACTTGCCTTTCGCAATGTTTCATTATTGAATGTTATGGTAATTCAATTTAATGGTATGCCCATTATTCAACTTGTTCTGATATGCTTATGATATGTTGTTTTAGGTAATGGCCTATTTTCCTTACCCTTTTAAAAGAATATATACCTAGAATCCATCAAACATTTTGTTGTATGTTAGTATTTGAAATAATTTTGAAATGTGGTTAACAGGATTATTTGGGTAATTTTTAGTGGATTAAAGACATTAGAATGATTGGATGGATTAAATTTAGGTTAGATGGTATTTTAGGATTTTTTGGGGGAAATTTTGTTTCTTATATCCATTTTATATTTAAAAAGTGTGTATTTCTAAGTGTCCAACATGTTGAAGAATATATTCAATGAATTTCTCGATTTCTATTTTCTTTGAAAGACATAATAGACTTTTTGCAACTTGGTGAAGTTAGTTTCATAAAGTGTTACTATTCCCAAAGAACAATGAGTGTAAATAATGCTGAAAATATAAATGTATTTCAAAGGGTTTATCCATGTTGAATAATCAATGGTTTTTTTATAGGGGAGTATCAACTGTTTTTCAAGCTTATTTTCATTGAACATAGAGCTACATGATTTAGATGTTGAAAACTTACATACCTAAACTAAAGGTTATGTATGTTTGATTAATTTCTACACATATTCAAATATTTATTTTGTTTCAAAGGTTATAACTATGTTCAAGATTATGTATTTTTTTAAATGTCTATGTATGTTTGAATATCTCTACAATAGTCATATCTTTCTATATTGATTGTATAAACAATTTTTAGTAACCTCCTCATTTCCTGGATGAATATCACTACATAATAGTGCTTAAGTATGCTTTGTGGTTCTCTTTAATTGTAAACATATAAACTTATTGTATAGAAGCATTGTAATGGATTGGATTTCATGTCACATGAATACCTCTTAACCTCATCTCCTCATCTGGATATAATAAAGACCATGGTGTTTGTGTGTTCCATGTCTAACTTCTAAAAGAGTCTATATTCTCAATTTTCTCTTGGTTTAAATTTTTCCTATAAAATAAATTGTAGGTTTTCTCTAATTGTCCTAGACTAACATTAAATATATCATCTAAGTATAGCACAATATACATCATTACTTTTGAGCTCAATTCTACATGAATGTTATTTGGTCTTTAGCATTATACCACCTTTGTAAAAATACTACCTTTTTTTGTTTGAAGTGAACTAAGAATTGTACCATGAGGACATGATAGAAACTTCAATACTATTGGTGTAAATGGGTATTTTCTATTTATGCTTTACTTAAGTTTACTTAGGTTAATGCATTATTTTATTATTTATTCTTTTGTCACCTAGGAGTATGTGTACTCTTGTGATTTGTCATGTTGACAACACAGGAGTTAGCAACTCTTTTATGCATATTGTCTCTGCAACACAGGAGTTAACACTTCAATTAGGCACATGGTGTTTACAACATAGGAGTTAGCACTTTATTTGAGCACATGGTGTCTAAAAAATCTCTATATGAGATACACTTTGTCATACTTATCCTCCCACTCATGCACGTATCACGTATATTCATGCACAATGGAGGATGTGTGCTTAGTTGTCATGCTTATCTCCTAGTTCTTTCTAGAACCATTTTAGATGCATCTGTAATGCCTCGTCGAGAGATCTTGGGAACAAGGTTAAATACAAGTGAAGATTTTTTTTCTTTGCAAGTGTATGAGCACATGACAACAACATACATGGATCACAAACATTGCAACAAAATACTAACCCACAACCAACCACCAAAGATCTCCAAGTGTCACCACTGATAGAAACATAAACAAAACAACATAAGAGATCAACCAAGCTGAAAGAAAAAAGCTAACTCTTTAAAATTTTGCTAAGCCTGAAATCTTGAAGCCCTAAAATTTGGCTAAGTCTGAATTTCTGAAGCCCTAAAATTTCCTAGGATATTTATCTTATCCCGTAGAGGTCTAGAACCTATCTCAAATGAATCATCACATATATTAAAATATATCTTAATTATAAGCAAATTAAATGATATATTTTAAACCCCAAAAGACTGAAATATATTTTAGGTTGACTTATGTTAAAATATATTTTAAATTAGCACTGGGCAATACTTTGAAGTTTGGGTCTTACTGAAAAGTGCACGATGCCCGCCTGCACAGGTTTTCACAATTTCTAGGTGATACTTTAAATCAGCACTAGGTGATACTTTCTAGTATTGCACGATACTTTTAAAGAAGTAGGGCAACATTTTTAGGGATGAGGTGATACAAATCACAAGGGCATGTGATACTTTAAGTGTATCATCTGAAAATTCTTCAAATGGGGTGTGATATTGGAAAGTATCACATGGCAAAACTCCAAAAGGCATGTGACACAATTAAGAAATGCATGATACAATCCTAATGGGCATGTGACACTTTATTGTGTTGCACTATACTGATACATTGTCACCCATGAAAATACAAGGAAACACTGAGGACAATAAAATGGCTAAAATAGAGTACAAAACCTCCACACCAGGGAGTACTCGATCCACATTTCAAGGTAAGAACACTCAAACCATATCTAAAAGATGGGAAACAACAAATAACCATCTAACAGATAGTAAGTAAAAAAATTATAGAAGGAAACATCGCAATGTACTAAAATAAACGTCACAAAAATAGAAATAACATCGAAATAAACAAAAAAAATAAGTACATGATTCCTCCCAACCATCAATAGTGTCATAAGACCATCATAGGCCCTAGCCATCCCCCGTGCATAACATCCCAAGCTACTGACCTAATTTTCGGTACTATCATAATAGGGATGTCACTATTAAACATGCTATAACGTAAGCATAAGAAAATATAACATGCTAGAAGTAAAGCATAAGCTAATCCTATAAGTAGATAACATCACCTATCACATGTTAATCATCATAATAAGGAAATATGTCAAATCTAACATCATCTAGACATGATAAACATGCATTCCATTGAAAGCATAAATCATAAGAAAGCATACTCTAGAATGAAATACCAAGTGAAAACATCCAACCACAGTCACACTAAAACAATAGACCATCTTTGTACACTGGTCCCTACTAGTGGTATGGGTAGCTATGCCTCCCAACCATGTGACACCCATAGGTCCAACACATGCCATTCTGATAGAGATAATGATCCAACTACAAACACACACAAAAACACATCCAAGGCTAACACACATGCCAGGCAATATGATAACTAAATCCAAGACATAGATAATGCATTAACTATAAGACCTAGTTAGACACTCGATGGGCTAGTATGTAGGGGCTAAAAGCATGGAGAGTCAGTTAGCATCAACAAGCCCAAGCTAGTATTGATAGCTTAGACTTCCCTTTGAAAGGAGCACATCCTAAACCATTTTATTATCTTAAGTTATTTATTACCACCCAGTATTTTCATTTAGTTATCACTTAATTAAAACTTCCTTCACCAACCCTTTCGGCACAATGATCACTAGGCTGCAAGGTAGAAGCCCCCTCCACATGCAACCCTACCCTACCCATGCTTGTCCAATGATGAAGGCCCATAGGCATGCAAATTCCCAACCCAACACCAAAGAGCTTATTTCTAGAAACACCACAAAAGATCAAGACTTTCAAGTCAACCAATGAGTGTACACACATGTACTCGTGTGTGGTGCACCACCACCGTGAAGATCATAACACAAGGACTGGATGAGAACACAAAATTGAAAGTTACTCAACTAAAAATAGACTCAGGAGGATGGATATTACACACATTCCAATGCAACATAAACATGTAGTAAAGGTTCGATCGACATCCAAATAGATCATCAAGGTCCATAACCAAACTCATCCCAAGAAAACTTGAGAAAATATAGGGTAGCACACAAAATGAGGTAAAAACCCCAAAAATTGGCAAAATTTTGAAATTAAGACCAATTTGACCTTTGGGTGTAAAAAAACCAAAAATCCAAAAATAAATGAGTTTGGACACTATATGCAAAAATGGCCAACATAACAACTCAAAACCCTAAATCCTTATCCTAAAAATGGGGAAAATATTCATACCTGACCAACTGGGTAGAACTAGCAAACAAAAATAGAGGGGAATAATAGTTCTCTACCTCCTAACATACTACTACAAGAAATGAAAGCTAAAACAAAGAGAAAATAATAAAATGGGAAAGCCTTACTTGACAACAAAAAGGGTAGAAATTGAAACCTACAAAATAAAATAAATATTCTGTCAAAACTACTAAAAGTGATGGCAAAGCAAGAACTCCCTGACCTGAATCCAATGAGACTGACCTCGTGAAAAACCCACACTCATAGGTCCCAGAACAAACAAAATTTGAATCTTTCAGAAGAGGATTCTCAAAAATCTCTCAAATTTCTATTTCAAAAAATGAGAAGTGAATAATAAAATCACTTTTCCAATATTTATTCACTTTTCGAGTGAATAGATGATTAGGGAAAATAGCCAAATAGAGTAGCTAGACTCTGAATCAACCCAAATAAAAATAAGTTAACACTTTAGCGACAATGCAAACTTCTAAATGTACAGACATGCTCATTGGTCTAATCACATAATGTAGATGAGTTTAGATTTATTAATCACTGGTAAAATTTAAAAAATTAAAATAAGGATACATTGACCATATAGGGATGACATTGGTAAAATATGAATAGTTGAATCAATAACTCCATATGCCACTACCAAGGATATAAATCTTGCACACTAAAACACACAATCAAGTGCAATTTCATATAATATTATAGTTGAAGTAAAATGCATTAAATACTTAATTAATCCATTTACATCAGTCACATTCGCAAAAAGTGTAGAAATACAAGAATGAAGTAAATAACCATAACATAAAATCTAGCTCATAACATAATAAAAAAATATGTCCAATAAATCATATAACCAGATATCATTATAGATCTACTGTCATCTCAAAATAGCATCAACATGAAAATATGATAAATTGAGCAGTAAAGTAGTAAAGCATCTATGACCTACTAAATTAAAGTGTAACATCTGACCCTCAGGTCATCATAAGGTACAAATAATAAGAGTATCTAGTATCTCTTGAATCAAAATAAATAAGGTACAGACTGCAAACACGAGATGAACTACAACATCTTAGAGGCCTTTATATACAGGCACTCCTAGTGTGTATACACATGCTTTGAGATATTTATTCTCATTCTAATCATACCTTGTTGAACTATTGTTGTGGTATTGCTTGAGTTCCTTGATCTTGGGTGATTTTTCCCTAAGAAAAATTCTTACATGGTATCAGAGCTATACAAAATTCTTACATGGTATCAGAGTTATACCAAATTCTTACTAATACTTATATTGAAAAGGAAATGAAAAGTGTTTTTAATCTCATATTGCTTCAGAATTTTATGAGTTAATAAGAGAGAATTTCCTATTATGGTTCTCCTTTATTTTTTCCTTAACTTGATTTATCCTTTCTCAAGATAGGATCTTCCCTTTTTCCTATCATGATTTTAATCTCTCAATACTTTTGGAGATGATTTGAAGGAAAAAACCCCATTTTTGGGTAAAACTTTTGAATTTCATTTTCACTTTTCAATTCAAGGGAATATGACATTGCATAAATTCAATGCATCCATTCTTAGATAATATGTACACTTCTTAGTTTGATGATTTTTACAATTTACCTTTTATAGAAATGAAATCCATTATATTTAATTATTTGATTGTCAAATCTGGCACTTGGAAAACATGTTGGCTAATTCTTGTCTTTTATGTTGATAACCCGATGATTTTTTTCACAATGTGGAAAGTTATCATATGAAAGAAAAGAAAGGGATAGTTTTATTTTATTTTATTGATGATAGATTTCCAAAAATACAGGTGTAAATTGTTAATGACTTTTTCAAATATGTGGTGGATAAACTATTTTGCTTTTTTTTTTGGAAACAATTTTTTCTTTGACTTGGAGCCAACTTCAATATCTGAATTTTGACACTTGTAAGATATAAAAAAATTGTATATATTTTCCATAAACCTATATCATTTAGTTTTTGCATAAATCTGTTTTTGATTATTAAGTGAGTTAATAGAGATTGTATATTTGTTGTTTATAGAAAGTACTATTTAATATAAAAATTATTCATCTATACTTACTTGCATAGAGACACATTTTTATAATTTTTGTGAGTATTTATACATAAAAGTAATCTAGTCTACTTAATTATGAGTAAAATCATCTATTGAGAATATCTGATCAACCACTAATGATCTAAATGTATCCACCTCTAGAACTATAAAATTATCATTTATAGTTCTCATTTATAAATGTTATTTCTCACATATTGCTACTATATAAAATACAAAGATGATAAATTTTATGAATTTGGACTTTTTGTTTGTGATCAATACTTATGCTAGCAACTGAATTAATTAACAAAAAAATATTTTTATATGGGTATGCTTTACCTACAAGTTTTGTCTACCTCCCTCAAGTTTAAACCTTCAATAGTTTTGAAATTAGAGGTAGAATTGTGTTTTAAACTAGATAGTAGTTCTTGTCATAGAAAAATGTTCGGCCTTTAAAGAAACTATTTTGAAAATGTCTTGGAAAATATTGTTTTATTATTGTTTGGGCTAATTCCACCCATATGTTTTTTTATCTAGGTTATCACCCTATTACGTTTTCTTTTTATTATTCTATCTGTTTTCTATTATAGCCACAATTTTTTATTTGAAAAATTATTTCCTTATTTTCTCTAATATTATGTTATTTTCTTTAATTATTTCCTCAATCTTTTATAGATTTTATTTGTAGTGTTTGATTGTTTATATTTTTTTTCCTTTTGCAATCGTATCTCCTTCTATTTCACTTCTTTAATCAGTGAATTTCAAATAGTTTTTGATACATTAATCAAGATTGTAACCACTTCATAATTAGAATATGGGAATTCACATCATGTGATATGAATCATGTGTGAGAATGCATCTATGTGGCACTAGAATAACTTAAC
The DNA here is from genome assembly GCA_028749045.1 of Cupressus sempervirens. Lineage (NCBI taxonomy): Eukaryota > Viridiplantae > Streptophyta > Pinopsida > Cupressales > Cupressaceae > Cupressus > Cupressus sempervirens. The sequence goes on from CM053785.1 coordinate 88,313,280, forward strand.
TAAGGCTGAATAATTTTACGTTGACTTTTTCATCTAAGATGTAAAAGCTTATGTCATTGCATGATTTGTATGTAATGTCCAATATCATTTTTTGAAATTATTATTATTATTTTATTGAACACATGATTGGGAGTGTATATAAGAAAGAAAGATAAGTAATTCCATCATTTTTTTTTATAATTTTAATTTTATATTGAAATATGTACAATTGCATGGATGTATGTGTAGACAACTCTCCATGCTTGTTGCTAAGATGATGAAAATATTTTCTTCCACAAAAGAAGCCCATCCATGGTCTATGTCAAGCATTTAGTCCTGAGGTGCATTTAATCTAGATTTTGAGAAAAAAAATCATTCTTCAACATTATGGAGACTTCAACATATTCTACTTGGTATGTTCTCTTTTTACTTTGCCATAACCAAATTGGAAAAGAAAGTGAACTAATGGGAGGAAAAAATTACTCACTAAAAAATATTGTTGAAGTTGATGAAAGATCAACCCCATGGCTCCTGGAATAATCACCTACATGGAAACACCTATCATAGAAGGAGAAGAAAAAAGATATGGAGGTAGGAATTGCCAGATCCATATATGAGACACTCTTGATGTGCAAAAAGAAAGATTGCTATTATCAAAAGTGAATAAATAAATTACAAAGATATTAATCCTTATAAAAGTAGATAAAAACCCTAACAAGGTAAAACCTAGGTTTCATGATAATAACTAATAAAAGAATTAATTATTATATGCCTAAAGTTTAGCTAAAGTAAACTAGAGATAATAAGTGATTTAATAATTAAATCAAAATGATTTAATTAATAAGGAAATATCGTATTACTCTAACACCCCCCCTTAAGATAAACTTCGGGAATAGCTAAAATCCTATAAACTACTACTAAAAGAAAATTGGGTCCCACCAACAAGGCATTATGAGGTACCCAAGCACAACCAAATCTCTGTAAAGAGGAGAAATAGAGGAAACCGCATTGGAAAAACCCTACTACAAAAATATATGGAAAGAATGTTCCATAAGATAGGAACAAAAGGATGATCATGAAGAACACCACTAAAGCATGAGGCTACAAACACTACCAAACTATTGATTTGAAGAATCTCCACTGTATAGAACATACCCATGTAGAGAATACTAAGTCTGAAGAGCTGATCAATCAAAGATGGAAGGTATCTAAATGGCCTCCAAAACTAGGAATGAAAGAATGTCTATATGGTAAATGATCCATCTCACTTAAATGCATAGGTATCTAGCCACTACAATCACTTGGTACATAGGATCAACTATTGAATACACAACTTACTCCATCAAACCAAGAAAGGAATAGAACCAACATAACCCCACTATAATGCTAAGAGATAAGACATGAAAACTAAAATTGAATGGAATATCTCTTGTAGAAAGAAGAACTAGGAGCATCGAGAGTGCAAAAGAAGTACAAACACCTATGCTGGCATGTATCATCGATACATTATGAGGCTAATGTCATGGAAGGAAGGCTCATGTGACAAAGGAAGATGGTGACTATGGCCAACATAAAACCCCCCAAGTCACTTTATAATTTAGTACAACTACAACAAAACAAAAAGATGTGCAAGATCCCAAAATGCAATAGAGTGGCACTTTATCTTAGTGCTAAAAAAAAATACTATAAAACGATCTCAAAAAAGATGAAAAGAGACATAAGGCTGATACAAAAAGCAGTACAGCCATGACGAATCATTTGAAGCAACAAAATTGATCCTTAGACCTAAAACAACCAAGATATCCACTAGAATGCAAAAATGTAAAAGAGTGAATAGAATGTTCCTAGACAGTATTTTGGAAAAAACAACCAGCATCACTGGAAAGATCTCGAAAAAACTTTCCAACGAGACAAATAATTCCTAAATCAGAGATAAGATGTTCAAGATATATCCCCTAGAGTGCAAATAGAAACTCTAGTTTTGACCATGTAAATAGGAAACCTAATAGTATCAAAGGGGGTCATATTCGAATCGTAATATGGGTCAAATGGGTAATATGGGTCAAATGGGGTCATAGGGTAACCTATGACCCTCTTTGACCCATTAAATGATGACATATGTCTCTAGGGATCCAAGGACCCCTAGGGACATATTCGAATCATTCATATAGGTCAAAGGGGGTCATAGGGTGACCTATGACCCTTTTGACCCATTAAACGACGATATATGTCTCTAGGGGTCCTAGGACCCCTACAGACATATTTGAATGGGTAATATGGGTCAAAGGGGGTCATAGGGTGACCTATGAGCCTCTTTGACCAATTAAACAATGACATATGTCCCTAGGGGTCCTAAGACCCCTAGGGACATATTCGAATGGGTAATATGGGTCAAAGGGGGTCATAGGGTGACCTATGACTCTCTTTGACCCATTAAACGAAGACATATGTCCCTAGGGGTCCTAGGACCCTAGGGACATATTCGAATGGTTCATATGGGTTAAAGGGGGTTATAGGGTGACCAATGACCCCCTTTGACCAATTAAACGACGACATATGTCCCTAGGGACATATTTGAATCGTTCATATGAGTCAAAGGCGGTCATATGGTGACCTATGACCCCCTTTGACCCATTGAACGATGACATATGTCCCTAGGGGTCCTAGGACCCTAGGGACATATTTGAATGGTTCATATGGGTCACAGGGGATCATAGGGTGACCTATGACCCCCTTTGACCCATTAAATGATGACATATGTCCCTAGGGGTCCTAGGACCCCTAGGGACATATTTGAATCATTCATATGAGTCAAAGGGGGTCATAGGGTGACCTATGACCCCCTTTGACCCATTCCACGACGACATATGTCCCTAGGGGTCCGAGGACCCCTAGGGACATATTCGAATGGGTAATATGAGTCAAATGGGGTCATAGGGTAACCTATGACCCTCTTTGACCCATTGAACGATGACATATGTCTCTAGGGGTCCTAGGTCCCCTAGGGACATATTCGAATTGTTCATATGGGTCAAAGGGGGTCATAGGGTGACCTATGACCCTCTTGACCCATTAAATGATGATATATGTCTCTAGGGGTCCTCGGACCCCTAGGGACATATTTGAATGGGTAATATGGGTCAAAGGGGGTCATAGGGTGACCTATGACCCTCTTGATGCATTAAATGATGATATATGTCTCTAGGGGTCCTAAGACCCCTAGAGACATATTCGAATGGGTAATATGGGTCAAAGGGGGTCATAGGGTGACCTATAACCCTCTTTGACCCACTAAACGATGACATATGTCCCTAGGGGTCCTCGGACCCCAAGGGACATATTCGAATGGGTAATATGTGTCAAATGGGGTCATAGGGTGACTAATGACCCTATTTGACCCATTAAATGATGACATATGTCCCTAGGGGTCTTAGGACCGTAGGGACATATTCTAATCGTTCATATGGGTCAAAGGGTGTCATAGGGTGACCTATGACCCCTTTGACTCATTAAACGACAACATATGTCCCTAGGGGTCCTAGGACCCCTAGGGACATATTTGAATAGTTCATATGAGTCAAAGGGGGTCATAGGGTGACCTAAGACCCCCATTGATGCATTAAACAACGACATATGTCCCTAGGGGTCCTTGGACCCCTAGGGACATATTCAAATGGGTAATATGGGTCAAATGGTGTCATAGGGTAACCTATGACCCTCTTTGACCCTCTAAATGATGACATATGTCTCTAGGGGTCATAGGACCCCTAGGGACATATTTGAATCGTACATATGGGTCAAAGGGGGTCATAGGGTGACCTATGACCCTCTTGACCCATTAAATGATGATATATGTCTCTAGGGGTCCTAGGACCCCTAGGGACATATTCGAATGGGTAATATGGGTCAAAGGGGGTCATAGGGTGACCTATGACCCTCTTTGACCCATTAAACGATGATATATGTCTGTAGGGGTCCTAGGACCCCTAGGGACATATTCGAATGGGTAATATGGGTCAAAGAGGGTCATAGGGTGACCTATGACCCTCTCTGACCCATTAAATGACGAGATATGTCGCTAGGGGTCCTAGGACCCCTAGGGACATATTCGAATGGGTAATATGGGTCAAAGGGGGTCATAGGGTGACCTATGACCCCCTTTGACCCATTAAACGATGACATATGTCTCTAGGGGTCCTAGGACCCTAGGGACATATTCGAATGGGTATTATGGGTCAAAGGGGGTCATAGGGTGACCTACGACCCTCTTTGACCCATTAAATGATGACATATGTCCCTAGGGGTCCTTGGACCCCAAGGGACATATTCGAATGGGTAATATGGGTCAAAGGGGGTCATAGGGTGACCTATGACCCTCTTTGACCCATTAAATGACGACATATGTCCCTAGGTGTCCTAGGACCCCTAGGGACATATTTGAATCGTTCATATGAGTCAAAGGGGGTCATAGGGTGACCTATGACCGCCTTTGATCCATTAAACGACGACGTATGTCCCTAGGGGTCCTAGGACCCCTAGGGACATAGTCGAGTCGTTCATATGGGTCAAAGGGGGTCATAGGGTGACCTATGACACCCTTTGACCCATTAAATGACGACCCTCTTTGTATTATATATTATTATATTAATATGTATAATAATATAATATATATATAACAAAGTAATATTTTTATTAAATATAATATATATTATAAATATTATTATATTAATATATATGTTATTAATGTATCTATATAATAACTTAATGTTTTAGTATATATAACGTAATATTTTAGGATATACTATTTATACTATTTTAGGATAATAATTATAATATAAATAAACACTAAATATTAATATTATTATATGTATAGTAATAATAATAATACTATTATAGCTATAATAATAATATATATTAATACTATATATTGTAGCTTAATATAAATAAACATTATATATTTACACTATTATATCTATATTAATAATATTAATACTATTATAGGTATAATAATAATATTGATACTATAGGTATATTAATACTATTTTATATTAATATTATTGATATTTTATACTAATACTAATATACTATTAACTTAGTTAGAAATTAAACTCGTTCGCCTCCAAATATTTTCATAATATTAATATTATTGTGGCAAAGGAGGGAAACCTTAGCAAGTTTCCCCCCCAAAAGTCCTTTTCCTATATCGGATATCCGATCTATTATCGGATATCCGATTATACTGGCATCAATTTCAAATATTTGACTGTCCCTACAGACCCGACAACATTACCTTTTTACCTCTTTTTTTATGGGATTTGTAAAAAGTCATGTTTTGGGGCCCAACCATTCGAAAAGAATTTGAAAATATAACATTAGGTAAATATTGGAATACTTGACTAGTTATATATACTTCTTATGTTATTTTCTTCATAATGATTTAATGAATTGATGATTATCTTGTTTAATACCATAAGTTACTAATTTTTGTATGATATTGGAATGTAGGTACATCATGAAGAGTTGGAGGGGGGTGGTATTGGGGAGAATTTCTAAAATTTATGATGTATTATGATGTAAAATGTGTAGGTTTTTGTACATGGTTTTTGTATTTTGGTAGGTTCTTTGTAAGGAATTATAAGAGGAAGATATTGAACAAGTTCTTCCAAATCATATTTGCATGTGATACAAGGCTATAATGATAATTTTAAGAGCATTTATAACTATATGAAAGATAATTGCATGCGGATATCTTATTACAAATTTGGTTTTTTCCTTATTTGACATAAAGCTGACATTATGATTATTAAAACTATTTTTATCAAACTAATCAAATAAGAAAAATCCATAAAGTATAGATGAACAATTAGAATACTTGATTTCTTCCATTTTACAACCAATCATAGCATTTGAAAACATAAAGAGTCATAATATTGTATAATGTTTTGAAAGACTTTCATATTGAAAAGTTGTATGAAGCACATTTGGGATAAGCCATAAAATCCATGAAAGAAGATAACATGTAGGATAAGCAATTAAAGCCAATAAGCAAGATAGCACATGCATACTGACATGATATGAAGTTGGATATGAAGGCTATGAGTGGATGATTCATTAGAGGTATCAACAATCCCATCATAAATGAGATCTTGGATTTTATGTTTCAAAACTATGGAATCTTTAGTTTTATGAAATTTTCTTCCATGGAGATTAATTTAAGAATGCCCCATGTGTATGTAAAGGTCTTAAGGGAGATTAATTTAAGAATGCAATATTCTCCTCTAACCTTTTCTCAAGTTTAGAATTGATTTCTATCATGTGCTTAGAGAGATGAAGGTAAGAAAGATTATTTGTCTCTTCTAGCTCTTTGTATTGAACATATAGAAAGAGAGATGACAAGTGAACAAATTTAAGTGTAGTCAATAGATCAAGGAAACCATTTAGTGAAAGAAATTCTTAGTATGCATATCATAGACCATGAAGTTAGAAAATACCAATAGCTCTAAGACCAAAGAGCCATTTTAAGTATGTTCAAGCACTAGAGACATAGAAAATCAAAGTCAATTTATGAAACTCCCCTTAGCAAAAAATGCAAACAAATATTTGCATTTGACATTTTGACTTGGTTGAAAAAGTTTGACAATAATTGATAATATTGCAAACTTGATGTTCAAAAGAAATTTTTTTTCCAAGAAAGATAGTGACACATGGAGTAGTCTTCAAACAATCATCCATCATTTGCGGCCACCCCGTACCGAGGAGTCTCCAAGGTGCTCTAAGTGCATTTGGAGGTCGATCTTTCGAGGGTCATAACTCAGAGCTCGTGAGGGCTATTGATGAACTATCAAATGCTACAGGATGATGATTCTGAGGCCTAAAATAACATATCTCATTTTTGAGAGATCACATTCCATTTGGATTCAGCACAGCGATCTCGCTCGATGCCAAAACTCGCAGTGTGCCTCAGTTCATAGGTGCACCATAGCGTAACTTTGAAACCACTGATCTTGGCATCGAATCGTGAGTGCCATTAGCTTCGGATGGGCAGGTGAACCCTAGTCAGACCCTTGTTTTGGCCACGAAGACCATCCATCATTTGCGGCCACCCCGTACTGAGGAGTCTCCAAGGTGCTCTAAGTGCATTTTGAGGTCGATCTTTCGAGGGTCATAACTCAGAGCTCATGAGGGTTATTGATGAACTATCAAATGCTATAGGACGGTGATCCTAAGGCCTAAAATAACCTATCTCATTTTTGAGAGATCACATTTTGTTTGGATTCAGCGCAACGATCTCGCTCGATGCCAAAACTCACAGTGTGCCTCAGTTCATAGGTGCACCACATCGTAACTTTGAAACCGCTGATCTTGGCATCAAATCGTCAGTGCCATTAGCTCTGGATGGGCGGTTGAACCCTAGTTACACCATTGTTCTAGCCACGAAGACCATCCATCATTTGCGGCCACCTCGTACCGAGGAGTCTTCAAGGTGCTCTAAGTGCATTTTGAGGTTGATCCTTCGAGGGTCATAACTCAAAGCTCGTGAGGGCTATCGACGAACTATCAAATGCTACAAGATGGTTATCCTAAGGCCTAAAATAACCTATCTCATTTTTAAGAGATCACATTCCGTTTGGATTCAGCACAACGATCTCGCTCGTTGCCAAAACTCGTAGTGTGCCTCAGTTCATAGGTGCACCACAGCGTAACTTTGAAACTGCTGATCTTGGCATCGAATCGTCAATCCCATTAGCTCCAGATGAGCGGGTGAACCCTAGTCACACCTTTGTTCTGGCCACGAAGACCATCCATCATTTGCGGCCACCCCATACCGAGGAGTCTTCAAGGTGCTCTAAGTGCATTTTGAGGTCGATCCTTCGAGGGTCATAACTCAGAGCTTGTGAGGGCTATCGATGAACCATTAGAGGAGACAAGTTTGTAACGATGGAGTGGCTTAGTGTTTTTGCTAAAATAAGTTAGTGTGAAGGCTTTATTAGAGGGTCTTGGCCAAACTAGTGGGGTGTTTGCCAAAATTTCTTGTTTTATTTCTACTTGGTTTTGTTTTCTTGTTTTGTGCTTGAGTATTGTTATGGGATTGGGACTTACACTCACCCTTGTGGGAAGGGAAGAGAAGTGCAGGGTGAAGGGCTTAAGTTGGGTTCAAAAAATGTACTGAGAACTTGGAGTATGGGCTCCATTGTATGCCATAACATTTCATATCTTGCTGGGGGTGATAAGGAAAGTATGGTGTAGAAAGGAAGTTTGAGGAGTTACAGCTGATGGTAGTGGGTTTGGAGGAGGAAATGTGGAGGCCCCAAGAGGGCATTAAATGGTTCATTTATGATAGCCCTGAGAGGGCATGAAATTTGGTGAATTATGATAGCCCCGAGAGGGCATGAAAATTATTTATTGCAAATATGGTTTGGTATGGCAAGTCTCCATTTTAGAACACACCTTCACCCTATGTTTATGGTTCCATCTATGAAGCCATTGTGAAATAGTCTTGGGGGGAAATTGTTCAAGTTTGAAATGTAATGTTTATGCATTGAAAGATTGTATGTGTATCCCAGTTTGAGCCTTGTTCCCTAGCACGGGGGTGGTCTCTTTGAGGCCTATGGTTGGGTGGAAAGCACCCATGGTCCTTGTTATTTTGTTGTGTTCCATATGCAGATTTGTGTCCAAGGGAGCAATGGAAATGGCTTGGAATGATCATCTTGCAGATTGATGTTGGATGAGAAAACTTGACATTGTGCCCTCATTTTTGAAGGAGGATTCACCAACTTGTTCATGTTCTCAACGATCATGTTGGACAATGTTCATGCTACTCATTGTCCATATCTTTCAATGTCCATGTTCCTTATGATTTTGAAAAGTCCCTTATGTTTCCCCATTGTGATGGAAGGAGATTGTATCATTGTTACCTAATGTACATGTAGAAGAAAATATTGATAAGGTTGTATATGCATGTTTCATTTGGAGTTTATATTGTTATGAAAGCATTGGTACGAGTCATAGATTTTCTTTGACATCATTGTTATCATTTGAAAATATGAAAGAAAGTTTTCTCCTTGTGGTATTGTAAATGACTAGTTGATAATAACAATCCATAGATGTTATGTGATACCATTGATTGTATAAATTTAAAACTTAGTAGATTGCTTACAATCTTGTTGTGCACTCAATAATTTGGTGAGGAAGAAATGTTGATAGATAATGAGGATATAGTAATATACTAATTGTCACATTAATATATATTGTAATGATTAATGAATGTGTGTACATTGGTAATGAGGATAATTGTATATGAGCAATGTTAGTATGCTAATAGAAACCAAATTTAAATAAAGCTTCTACAAACTAAACAAAATTCATAAACTTCAAGATAGACTAAGATGAGCTCTCAATTGAGAATATGAGCCATTAATGGACTCTCTCTATAAGAAGCTCTCTTGTTGAGTAGCTTTATCTAAATGGATAGGATGTATGCTCAATATGCTTCCAAAGGCTTCAATGGATGATTGTGGATTTTTGGTGTGGATAGATGGCTTTAGTATGGATTTGACTCTCAAAATAGCATTATAACTTTACTTCATAGATTGTGTTATTTTGCAAAGGGGAAGGATCCAATTTATAGGCAAGAGGCTTGAGGGTTTGAGGGCTAAGATGCAAGGATGGGAAAAAGCTTATGGAGGGCTCAGATTGCATGAGAGGAGAGCACATGGATTGTGCTTCCTTATAGCCAATCAAGGAGTGACACATGTCACATGGTGAGAGGATGGAGGAAAGGGGAAGGATGAGTCAACAAAGGAGGCTCAAGGGATAAAATCTTCATAAAGACCCTCATAATGACTTGTAAGAGCAATAAAAGGGCTTGTAAGAGTCATTTCTGACCTAGTGGACTTCATAAAGTTTTATGGTTGAGATATTTTGAGGGTGATGAGAGCAATTTTGACTTGGGCTTGATTAGGAAGGTTCTAAGCTTGCTTAGGCTTGTGCAAATGATTAGAGGATGGATTAGGATGGTTTAGGATTAGCTTAAGGATAGGCAAGTGGATGGCATTTAATGAGGGTGGGTGAAGGAGGAGATATTTGTTAACTTTGGCTTGGGTTAGTAAGTTTTAACCCATGTTTAGGGAATGTGACAAGGTTAGGAGGGGATTAGGATTAGGTTTAAAGACATCTTCTAGAAGAGTCTAGATTTTGGATGAGGATAAAGACTTTCTAGAATAGTCTAGAATTTCCTAGGACGAGGATGAAGACTTTCTAGAAGAGTCTAGAACTTCTTACGATGAGGATAAATTAGATTTTTAGGAAATAAATAATGTTTTATTTATTTCAAGGGTTTGGGTTGAGGAGATATTTATTAAAACTTTTTTAATAAACATGAGGATTAATATTTAATCTTGATTAAATATTTTTAGTTGGGATTAGGGGTAGGAAATGATGGGATTAGCCTTTAATCAAAATTAAAGAAGGATTAGAAGATTTTGGAAGAGGTTATTGGTCATAAGGAAATTGGCCAACTTTTGGAAAAAAAATTAATTTTTTATTTATTTTAGGATTTTTGGTCAATTTATTAATTAAATAATTAATAAATAAGGAAATAATGTTTAAATAAGATTTAAACATTTTTGGGAGGGATTCCTTAGTTAAATATTTTTAATTAAGATAAAAGGATTTAATGGCATAAAAATTAATTAATTAATTAATTAAATAATTAATTAATAAATGATGATGTCATCAGGACTTTTTCAGAAAATAAAAATACTTTATTTTCTAAAGGTTTTTAGGTGTCTACAATAATAAGTAATTCTGATCCCCTTCCCTTACATGCTAGAATCACGACCTAGTCCATATGATACAACTGACAGACCCTAATAGAATATTAGTATCAGAGGCTTGTTAGGATATGAATTACCTCACTAATTTATGAGTGTTGTATCTTGAACTTGCTCATTTGACTCGTGACACTAACTTGAACTAGACTGTCATCCAATCTATTTGAAAACCATCTGTGACTAAAATGTTAACACCTTCACACTATTCACATGAGTCTTGAACTCCTATTCAATGATAACCTTGTTTTACAATATGTAATTTCTTATGCGACTTCATAAGCTAAAAAAAATAAAAAAATTTGTTGTGTTTTTACTAGTAAAATTTAGGGCATGACACATGATCCATGATAAATTGAACAATACTAGATACTAAATTAATATGTATATCATTGTGCACATAAATGATAAAAATATATATCAAAATACATGTATCCATAGACAAAATTTTACACAAATATATATCAAAGATCATGTATCCATAGACAAAGTACTCAAATATACATATATCAAAATACATAGACCCATATACAAAATGTGGCTGATCTTGCCATCAGAATGTGTATAATATCAATGTTTCTATATACAATGTGGCATATGCCATCTCAAAATGTCTCATGATGCATCCTACGAAAACTATACTATCCTAGGGTGTTGGTGGATGATCAAAATGCAGCCTCTTCATTGCACTAGGTGGATCGGATGCCTCCTACATAAACAAAAAAGGAAAACCCAAAGTTAGACTACTAAATTTATATGATTCTACATATCTAACATTGAATTACTCAAATGCATAATGATCTTTTCCGTATTGGAGATTAATACTATCAAAATTTCATAATAAATACCTCTCTCGTCGACCTCCTGGGCCAGTCAGGAGTCCTCTTGTATGCCCTCGGCAATGCTGGTACCTCTGTGGTTGTGGGTTGTATATGTTCAAATACCTTTGTCAGATGAATCTACAATTTAAACTATAACATTATAATTCATAGCATGCTAAATTTATAACATATTTAATCATGAATTCAAACTACAACTTACTATTGTAGGCTCCTCCTGAGGAGTGAGTGGCCACATCATCAAATATACATAACTGTCCCGTTGAACCTCATGTGCACTAGGAGTCTCCTATGAGATACAAAATAGTAGTTGTTAATATCACGGAAATTAGTTTTGAATTTATTTATGAAGATAAGTGATGCAAGAGCATCCCATGCTCATCAGGGGAACATTGAAGATCCAAGGCATTACAAAGCTCATGGAACATCTCTTGAAGTCAATTGGGCAATCCTTGCACCAATTATGGCTCATGGAAGCATACAAAGTTATAATGTTGGACTCATATGTGGAAGAAAGTTGTAATTGGGCATGAGATAGGATTTTAGGATTTCATATGGTAGATGTGTCATTTGATAGGTTCATGTAGGTTGTCATGATCATATCTTGTCATTAGACAAGTCAAAACGTTCTAGAATTGAGTTTTGGGGTTTGAACAAGCAGGCCCTGGTTTTTAAGCCATTTTAAGGAGGGTTTTGAAGTTTGGGTGTTTAGGAGTGTGACCAAGACCTATAATCTTGAAAATCCTTAGTGTGTTGGTCCCTTTGTTGAAGCCTTGGTGTGTCTAATTCCTCCTTGTGTGTCCCAGAGTTGAAAGGTACATAAGTGGTGTCCAGAGATTTCTTGGCGAGGAAAGAAAGAGAATCAGTGAGTTGGCCCTTGGGAAGGAAGAAAACTTGTTGTGAAAATGCCTCCTAAAAATCAAATGGCTAGAGAACTTGAAGAATTGAGAGAAGAGTTGGCAAAAGAGAAAAGAGAGAGGAGAGAACTTGAAGCATCTAGAGTGAGGGAAGAAAGACAGATGAGAAGAGAGAGGCTGAAGCTTATTGCAAGGATAGAATCCTTAGAAAAGGAAAGGCAAGAACCTAAAGGAGAAGAGGTTAGAGGAAGAAATCATGGAGAGAACCATGAAGAAGAAGAGGTTGGTAATGCAAGGCAAGAGCATGAGATAACAGATGATCCTGAAGAAAGGAGATTTATGAGAATCATTAAGGTAGTACAAGGTAATGGTGGGAAGAACCATATTGATTTTCCAATATACCAGGGTAAAATGGATAGTGAAGAAGTGCTAGGGTGGATAGAGGCCCTTGAGAACTACTTTGATCTTGAAGACATAGAGGCAGATAAGAAGGTAAAAGTAGCAACAACAAGATTGAGAGGAACATCACTCACTTGGTGGACTAGTGTTCAGAATGAGAGAGAGGAAAGGTGGTGCAGGGCACCTAACCTATGTGGCAGGGGGGAACAAGTACCTCTGTTGCCAGACACCTTGCCACTCCATGAAAGTGAGGATTCAAGTACATTAGGAAGTTGGAATAAAGGTTTGGTCCATATTTTACAAGTTGGTCTATGTTTTGTAATAAAGGCACATGTAAGGCCCACAAGAATTTTGGTGTGGTTATAAACCAAGTGACTCCATGGGACCAAAAGGCCTTAGAATAGGGTATTTAGAGTCTAAACAGTATTAGCAAAAAGTGGTTGTTTGTTTGTTTTATGGTTGGGAACGCCTATATGGTTGTTCCAATGGTCATGTAGACCTTTATATATGTCATATGTGATCTCAATTGAAAGGGGGAGATCATAGTGTACTGTGGTTTGGAGAAAAAATAATAAAAACTTCAATTTTCTGGAAATTTACTTAGTTGCATTTAATAAATCCATATGACCAATTTTGAGTCAATGGAATAGTTTAGAAAGTTAGGGAATGCATAAAAACTATAGTTTGAAATTTGAATTTCAAATTCAAACGGTCATATTAGTTTTGGAGGGAAAGTAGTAATTTGGTATTTGTTTGATTAAATAAACCTTTGTAACCAACTTGATCGGTTGGACAGGTGCATATAAGCCTATTTAAGTTGTAATGAACATATGAAAGACATGAATCATTATTGGTACAGAAAAAATCATAGAAATTGTATAGAACAACAATCATACTTTCCTCTACATCAATTAAAAAAATAAGAAATAAATGATACTTATACATACAATGGGGCTCTCTGTGCGAATGAAAATCCCTGATGATCTAGGACGCCAAATCTGTACAGGCTCATCGCCAGTAGCCACACCCTATATACAATAAATAATGTAATTAAATGAGATTACCACAAACATTTTACAAGAATGCATCAATATTTAATCAATTAGAAAACATCTAATTACCTTTCCTTTGTCAATGCATGTTGGCTCACCCCCCGCACTTTGTCCCCCCGGGGCAGGTGGTATCTGCAAGATAAAAGAAAGATTAGCAACCATATATGCTACAATATCAAATAGAAAAAATAAATGTGAACACAACATAATGTACCGTAGATGTCTCAAGGCCAAATGAAATGGCCAAGAGTGTAGCATCATCTATCTATCTGAGCTCCTCCTCGATCATCAACTAAACATGAATGAAGATCACATACATGTAAAAGTCAGTATGGCTTAAAAATTAAAATTACTCTATTATAAAAATTAACTTTAAATCACATATGTCATAACAAAAAAATGTATACATGTACCGACATCGAAGGAGTCCATGCCTCTACATTCCTCTCCTCTCTCGCATCAGGGTCTGTAGCCTCTGCACATGCGTCTGGTGTATCCTCGTCTAATACAAAATGATACTCAGGAAGATCACCTATGGGACCCAGGAAAATATTCTTGCATGTAATGCAAGTGTGAGGCACACAAACGTGTGATGAGCTAGCCGATGATGAATTGGCACCAACATCATCAACACGAGGAGGCAAGACTGACCTAGCCTGAGATATCATTAGGCTACTCAGCCTATGAATGGCTCTGATGGTCTGAGAGCTAGCCTCTGCCATAATATCTGGATGCTGCACTCGAGGAGGGGGGGAGATATTAGGGGGGGGGGGGACAAAAGTGCCAAGTTTCTTCCGCTGGGAAGAGGGTCTATCCTGAGGAGCTCCTAGTCCTAAGCCCATGTTGGGCTTCATGCTCCAATAGTTCACTTTAAGTTTCAACACAAATTTTGCATATAATTTTTTAAGGAAATAAAATGGTATGTCTAAATTGCCATGTGGAGGGATATCAAAGACCATCCACCAACGGTCCCAAAAATTTGCACGTATGGCATCATTTGTGCACCATTTAATCGATAGTTTGGTTTTTTTTGGGTCAACTGGTATACCCGTTTTTGGGTTAGCAAAAAGGCTTGCCAAATCATCTTTGGTTATGTTGAGGGCCATGACCTCATCATAATCCAAACCATCATCAAACATCTGGTGCATTTCATCATGCCAACGAAGAGTGGCATTTTGTTGGTTTGTAAGAGTTTCAATGTTATCCACTATGGTGTTTAATGTGGATAACATAGGAGCCAGTGCAGGTACATTATTGTATGTTCTATGCAAACCTCTCAACTCAGTGAGATTTTCATTTATCAAATCCTCGATTCGAGGAGGGTTTTGAGGAGGTAGAGGATCATTTGGTGGATGGTTTTGTGGGGATACTGGATCATTTGGTGGTGGGTTGCAAGGAATATTATTCCCTGCCTCAGTGTCATCATTTTGATCAGCCATTCCTATTGAATTGCAAAACGTAATATATATTAAAAAAAAATCTAAATTTTAACCATTTTTGTCAAAAAAACCCTAGATTCAACTAAAATAAACAAAATCTTGTTAAAATCTATTAAATTTAGGTTAAAAATGAGTTGGGGGGGGGGGGGGGGGGAACATACCTGATATCTGATATTCGATTTGCTATCTGATATCCGATTTATTATCTGATATCCGATCTGACTGGCCCAAATTTGCGTGAAAATAAGGGCCGCGGGTCTGTGATTTTGTGTTTAATCCATGCATAGGTATTGGATATCCGATATTATATCGGATATCCGATATTATAATATATATAATATAACATATATATTACATTTTATATATTTTTATATTATATTTTATATTTATTATATTAATTTACTATATATTATAATATAAAATATTATTATTATACTATATTATTATAATTTATAATATATTATACTTTTTTATTATATATTATATTATAAGATACTACTTTTTATTATTATATTATATTCTATATATATATTATATTACATTACTATATATTATAATATATGAAATATTATATTATATTATTATAATATAATATGTTATTATAATATTATTATTATAGTATAATATTATACGATTATAATATAATAATAATATTATTATTATATTATATTATAATAATTATTATAATAATAATATTTTTATATTATAGTATAATAATAATTATAATAATATTATTATATTATAGTATAATAATTATTATAATAATAATATTATTATAATATAATAGTATGATATATTATTTAATATTATTATTATTATTTTATATCAATAATAATAATATTAAATAATATATCATACTATTATATGATTTTAATTATTAGTCGGATATTGGATTTAAAATCGGATATCCGATATGATATTGGATATCTGATAAGGCTCGGCTTAACCTTCCAAGTTTGGTTCCTGGATAAGTAAAAAAAAGTCAGAGCGGATTTTGAAGCGCTTTTAGGTGTCTTCAAACTCTCTTTTTTTCACATCGCCACTTTTTGGCACACCATGATCCTGCACATACCCAAATTATGTATTATTGATATGATAGAGAAGGAAAATGAATATTCATTCCACATATTTTGATTTGAACTTAATGTTATGCAGATTTGAGAAATTAATGAGCATTCTATGGATGATAATTTTTCATATTTTGAGAATACACTCATATTGAAGTAATGTATATGATCATTCAATCAACATTTTAGTTGATGTACCTTATATTTAAGAAAATATAGATGAATTATCTTTATAATTCAATTGGTTTGGTATGTTTTGGTTATATTTTGCAGTTCATTTATAATAGTTTTAGTGAAAAATGTGTTGAAATCTGATTGAAAAGATCATTGTTGAAGAAGGGAGATTGTTAATAAAGAATATTTTCAATCATTATTTCATCACTAATGTCAAACCTGCTACTTGCTGGTGAGACAATTGCTTATAAGATATAAGTACTATCACTTAGTTGATTGATGAAGAGGATTTAATTAATAAGATGTAACAAAATCACCTAAGGGAAGGTTGAGTTATGATTATGTAATGAAGTACAAGGACTAGTTAATAAAATGGTAAAATGATGTATTGACAATATACTTGAAAATACAAAGGGAGGCTACACTTAAAAAGTTTAGAAGAACAAGTTATAACAAAGACTATCTACAAAGCCTAAATAGAGTTTGTAATGGGTGCTAAGAAAGTTAGTTCATGGTGAGTAGATTATCAATTAGTGCCTAGTAAATGCAAAATCTAGTGTGTGTCGAGTAACTTGGTGATGTAACACCCCAACCTTGCTTCCAAACCCCAAGCTCTCATAGGGCTACCTTAGGTCAACCACTAGATCCACTAGGGCTTCTTCACACCCTATGCTTACTAGGACCTTACTTAAGAGATTCTAATCCTTCAGTTGGGGGAACACCAACAAAGTAACATCAAATTTCTTCCTAGCCGGCTTCAGTCCACTACTAACCCTCAAGTCCATCTATAGCCCTAAGGGTGTTAGTTCTTCATCCAGAGCTTTTTTAGCTCCTTCTAACATCCATGACCCTAAACAATGTTGATTTCATAGGTGCATTCAATCTACTAGGGAAAATACACCAAATTGCTCCAAAAAGGCTATTAGGAAGTAGCCCTCCTAAATAGCTAGAAACAAGATTTCTTGAAAAAATTCTTAACAACCCTAAAAAAAATTACATTTATGGATACCCTTTTTGGAGTACTTAAATATTCTATGATTTTTCAACCCCCAAACTATCCGTACAACCAAAGTACCAATTTAGGTCAAGAATGAGGATTTCAAGTGCTTTATCATTGTTGTGATGGAAACCCACCTTGGAAAACATTCCAAGACCTCTCCTTTGGATTAAAGCAAGGTTAACCCTTTTCCTCACTCATTGTGTAGCCAGATTGAGGTGTTTTCATGTTCAATCCCCTCCATAGCTCATTTTTTCAACTGTGATTCCTAGCCAAGTTGCATTTGGCTTGCCTAGGGCATCCCTTTAAAAATGCTTTCTGTGCTTCCCATGGGCTCTCCTTTGCTGTAAATAATTTAAAAGGACTCTATTTCCAAATTCCAAGAGGCTGTAAATTTTATAGCTTGAGAAAAGGCCCTAAGACTCCATTTTTTATTAGCTGCCCAGTTCAAAACAGCAACTTGCTAACTTACAAAATAATTTATTCGAACACACACAACTCTCTATAACAAAACAAAAAATAAAAATAGAAATGAAGTAAAACTAAAAATAACACTTCAAACTCATAAAAACCTAATTCTAATCTATACAAAGCATGAAAAACACTCAAAGCAAGAAATTGATGTAATGTAGTAAAAATGCTAATTATAATTAGTAAACTCTCATTTCTCCTTCCTCCAACCTCTTGAAAAGGCTGAGTTTGACTTAATATAAGATTGGAATGGATGTTTATAACTAATTTAAGTGGTTGAAGGTCTCCCACAAAGAATTTTCTCTTTTTGCATAAAACTTACAAAAGTTGTCAATGACAACTTTGCAAAAAATGAGCAATTTTTGCAATTTTGCAAATTATCTATCCAAACTTGCTTTACTTGCTACCAAAATTTTGAAAAGGCTTAAGATGGATCCAAAACACCTAATAAGGACCCTAAAACACTTTCTTTCCATATTTTTCCATCAAAAACCAAAAATTCTCTATTGAGCCAAATGAGCAATTTTGAGCAATTAGGAGCAATATTGCATTGTGGGGCTCTTCTAACCTATCTAACCTCACCTTAGGACCTATCTGATCCTATTATTAGACTAGTGATGTGGATATTATCACTACACGACAAAAATAAGAAAATACCTAGGTTTCAGACTTAGCCTTCGTAGGTGCTCCTACACCACTTGGTGTTGAGCAAAATGTAATAGGTGTCGAGTAACACAGTATGTATTGAGCATCAAAAAGTAAATAGTGCCAAGTTGTTGCATTATTTGAAATGTCAAAGATTTTCCAAATCTAAACCAAAAAGTTTGTTATCTTGAAATTTTTGAACCAAGTGGAAGATAAGGATGATGAGCTAATGGTACAGAATTCGAGGTTAACCATTTTTGGGCAATTGTAAGTGGATTCTGCATGAAGTTTCTAGAAGAAACAAGATAAAGGGTAGATACATTGTTTTTGACCTAATCCATTCAAACCATAATCTAAGTGAGGGAAATTAGAGTGGGAAAAGTATTCCAAATTCCTACTTAAGGATTTGCTAGTCACGAAGCAAAGAAGTGGTTGATTTGAGTGTGTGGTGTCAAGGAGAAGGCATTGAGAAGGAAGAATAGAGTATAGAAACTCTACTTTGACAAGTTACCACAAGAGTAACTACATTGGTACAACCAGAAAGGATACTCACAGAGATAGAAGGTTGAGGAGTGAACAAGTTGTCAGAGCTACAATGATTAAAAGCCAAGTAGAATTGTGATTTGAATTGAGTTCTACAATCTACAAGTTAAGTTGTAAGTTGCATTAGATCAAAGCACTGATTGTTACTCTCTAACAATTCTATCAATGAGGGAAAAATCATTTGGACTAAGGTTGGCCTAATAGCCATTGAGAAATCCTTTAATAGGGTGGCATTCCAAGTGAATGTTCTAAAGTCCTTTAACTAGCTCACTCTTGATAGGGTGAATGAAATCCCTTAATCGGGTCACATTTAATAGTGTGTGTTGAAGCCTTTAACAAGGCAGGCCTTTCACAAGGAATCACTTTAGAAGAGTGAGAAAGAAGTAGCATGTTACTGGTGGTTTTTTCCAAATTGGTTTTTCACATAAATCATTGTGTTATGTGTTGATTTTTCATGTCTTATTGATGAATGTTGATTTAACAGTAACTTGCTAGTTAGAATATTTAGTTTGGATGCATGAAATGTTTCATGGGCTCACTACACCTAGTGAAAAAGTTTTATTGGGACATCTGGACCCTTAATAACTAATTCAATTCCCCCTCTCAATTATTGTAAAGTATTTCTAACAATTGGTATTAGATCCATCTACCAATTTAGTTTGAAGGTACTAGAAGCATAAAGATTAAGATGTCTATGTGAGAAGTTCCCAAGCTCAACAAAGACAACTTCACTGCATGGAAAAGGCTAATGATGTCGCACCTTGGATTAATGGGTGATCATGCACAAACCTAAATCACAATGGAACATGTTGATCCAATTGGTGTGCCTATTTCTAAAGATATGAAGAAAAAAAGGAGCATAGCTAGGCAATGTTGGAGATTGCCTCTACTCTCAATTATGCTGAATTTGATGACATCAAGGGATGTAACACTATATTCAAGATAAGAGATTCCTTATCAACCATTTATGGAGAAGATAAGAATGTACAAAGATCCAAGTCAGAAAGCCTCAAAGGAAAGTTTGATGACATGAGAATGGAGGAAGGTGAGAACATTGCTCAATAAGCCTCTAGAATAAAAGAAGTTGTAAGTGCAATTAGAAGTTCTACTAGTCATTTAGATGATGAAACTATTCTTAGAAAAGTTTTAAGAACTTTGCTACCTATCTATGCTATTAGAGTCTCAGCTATTCAAGAATTGAGATGCATACCAGGAAACAAATTACATCTTGAAGGTTTAGTAGGAAGACTTACTCCATTTGAGTTATCCAACTTTGATAACTACACAAAGTTTTAAGAAATTTGATACCTATCTATGCTATTAGAGTCTTAGCTATTCAAGAATTGAGATGCATACTAGGAAACCAGCTATATCTTGAAGGTTTAGTAGGAAGACTTACTGCATTTGAGTTATCTAACTTTGATAACTACAAACCTAAAAGTCTTGAATTTGCTTTCAAGGCCAAGCTATTGTTGAAAGACTCTAAAGAGGTAAAACCAAAGAAGAAGGAAAGAAAGATAAAATATGCATCTAGTGATAGCAATAAAGATGAAGAAGATGTAGAAAAATTGGAAGCACTACTAGCTAGAAGATTTCACAGAGGCAAAGGTAAATTTAAAGGTAAGCTACCTATTTTATTTTTTTATTGCAATGAAGTTGGTCACATTGTAGCAAGGTGTACACAAAAGAAGAACTACAAAGAAGGCAACAAGTAAAAAAGCATAAGAGAAGATGATGGTAGAGACTACAAAGAATAAGGCAAGAAGTGCTACATTGTTGAAGAAGATGATTCAAATGAACATGATGATGAGGTAGTTTATGTTGCTATGAATGATCAGTGAGATGAAGATGAAGCAACTATACTTGTTACATGTATGAATAAGAATGAAAAATGGATCATTAATATTGGATGCTCACATCACATGACAAGAGACAAAGGTAAGTTTGTCACCCTAACTCAATATGATGGAAATAATTTTAGATTTGGAAATGATGGTCCATGTCTAATAAAAGGAAAAGGTTTCATTAAGCTTAAAAAGAAGATTTCATGTGATAATGCGTATTATGTTGAAGGGTTGAACTAAAATTTTTTGACTGTGTCATAGTTAAGCAATGTAGGATGTAAAGTAGAGTTTGGAAACAAAACTACCAAGATCTATGACACTGATGGAAATCTGAGAGGAAAAGGAGACCAAACTAGGAGAAATTTGTGTTACCTAGATATGGAAGATGCTTTCTGTCTCATTGTAATATTTGATGATGTGTGGCTATGTCATAAAAGGCTATGTCATGTCAACTTTGATAATTTTATTAGCATCAATAATATGAAGAAAGTCAGAGGTTTTCCTAAACTGAAAAAGCCTAATAATACAATGGACAAATAATGTCAGCTAGGCAAAATGACCAAGTCATGTTTCAAAAGAAAAACCTATACTTCCAAAGAAGTATTAGAATTAGTACATGCTAACTTATTTGGTCCAATAGAAGTGCAAAGTTACAAAGGAGACAGATATATAATGTTATTTGCTAATGATTACTCTAGGATGATGACTATCATGTTTTTAAAACAAAAATTTGATGACTTTCAAATATTTAAGTGGTATTTGGCTAGGGTTGAAAAAGAAATAGGTAAGAATTTGAAATGCTTGAGATCAAACAGAGGAGGAGAGTTCACATCAAAATAATTTGAGACATTCTACAAGGAAAAAGGAATCAAAAGATAGACTTCTACACTAAGAACCCCTCCACAGAATGGAATTTTTGAGAGAAGAAATAGATCAGTGATGGACCATGCCAAAAAATTGACTATGGAGAATAATGTTTCTATAAAGTACAAGAGAGAAGTAATAAATACAACTATCTGCACCTTGAATCGAGTACAAATCAAGAAAGGTACAAATACAACACCTTTTGAACTATGGTATGGTCACTCACCTAATGTCAAACATTTTAATGTATTTGGTAGAAAGTGCTATATTGTTAAGGATACTAGAAATGGTAAATTTGATGCAAAAAGTCATGAAGGCATATTCCTTGGTTATTCCACAAGAAGTAAAGCATATGTGTCTAAACATTAACACTAACAAAATTGTGGAAAGTGCAAATGTAAATTTTGATAAATACACAAAAGTTCATGAAGATGAACCCATCAAAAGACCAAAGGAATACAAATCATTTGTATACTTCTATGAGGGGATGCCTATTGAAGAAGATACTACTAATCAAGTTGGGAATCAACAACAAGTTTCAGTAACTACCAAATCATAGCCAGTGAATGTTAAGTTGCATTCAGATGCCGAGTTGTAGAATGAAGAAAATGCTCATTCTGATTCTAAAGTCAGCACACATGATGCTAAGTTACCTAAAAGAGACACACATAATGACTTTGAAGCTAAAATACCAATGACAAGGTATAGATTTAAAATTGAATTATGCTACTAAGTCAGACATAATCCAAAAAAATGAGAGATGCACTAGAAAGTGATGATTGGTACAAGGCCATGGAAGAGGAGATCAAACAAATACAAAAGAATAAAACTTGGAACCTAGTTCCAAGACCAACTAATAAAAATATAATTGGTACTAAGTGGGTGTTCAGGAACAAACTAGATGAGAATGGTGAGATCACTAGGAACAAAGCTAGACTAGTTTGTAAAGAATATGCTCAAGAAGAAGGAATAGATTATGGGGAAACATTTTCCTTGTTGCAAGGATAGAAGGAGTAAGAAATTTACTTGCATATGCTGCCTACAAAGGATACAAAGTCTATCAGATCGATGTCAAGTTTTCATTTTTGAATGGTATATTAGCAGAGGAAGTCTACATAGAATAGCTAAAAGGATTTATGGAAGACAAAAATAAGGATATGGTGTGTAAACTGTATAAAGCACTCTATGGGCTAAAACAAGCACCAAGAGCATGGTATGAGAGGCTTCAAAAATATCTTGTAAAGATTGAATTTGAGAGAATTGATGATAACAAAAATCTATACATCAAAATAGAAAAAGGTAAGGACATACTGTTATCAGAAATCTTTGTTGATGACATAATATTTGGAGGTAAAGATGCACTAGGCAAGAATTTTTCCAATCAGATGAAGTATGAGTTTGAGATGTCAATGTCTAGTGAAATCAAGTTTTTTGTTGGCTTATAAGTCTATCAACTAAAGCATGGTATATTTGTTACCCAGTCAAAATACATCAAAGAGATAATAAAAACTTTTGGACTGGAAGACTCAAAACTAGTGAGTACACCGATGATAATAGGACATAAGTTATGAAAGAATGATGAATCAGCTAAAGTGAATCAGACACTATACAAGTCAATGATTGGTAAGTTACAATATGTTTTACATAGGAAACCTAATATAGCATTATTTTTCGGTATAGTTGCAAGATTTTTTGCAAATCTAAGAGAAAATCATCTTATGGTAGTAAAGAGAATCATGAGGTACCTAAAAAGAACAAATGACTTTGGCCTATACTATAAGAGAACTGAAAAATTTGAGTTGAAAGCCTACACCAGTCTAGATTGGGGAGGAAATATAGATGACGAAAAAAGCACTAGTGGAGGAGCACTCTTTTTAGGCAAAAGACTAGTTACTTAGACTAGTAAAAAGAAAATTTGTACCTCACAATCCATAGCTGAAGTAGAATATGTTGTTGTTTCCATCAACTACACCAATATTGTATGGATCAAGCATCTACTTAAAGGTATGAAGGAAGAAATAACTAAACCTCTGATACTTTATTGTGATAATACCGATGCCATCAGAAAATCAAAGAATCCAATGATGCATGCCAAGAGAAAGCACATAGCAATCAATTATCATTATGTGAGATGGCTAATTGAAGACAAACAAGTGAAGATAGAATATGTTAATTCAAAGGAACAAATTGCTGACATCTTCACAAATCCATTACCCAAAGATGCATTTGAATATCTTAGAGGTAAGTTAGGGGTGTTACCCCTATCAAAGGTTGTTTAAACAACAACAAGACTTCCCTGCATCAAATAGTTTGATTGCTAAATGATATAAATTGATGCAAAGGATCATGCTTTAGGATTTTGACTAAAGTAATCAAAATGCTGAAATTAAAAAATAGTCACAAGCAAGGTGATAGATGGAGAAACTAGAGTTACTACAACTACTACATTTATATGATTAAGATCATGAGATAATGTTTTTGGCATTATTGTTAAAGAGGGAGAAATAGCATAAACTAATCAAATCTATAGGATCAAATAGAGGGAAGACTCTTGAGGGAAAAATAGTAGAAAGAATAGGAAGAGAAGGAGAAATAGAAAGATAGAAAGAAGCTTATAACAAGATAGAAGGTAAAATAGCATAAGTTGAAGAGAAGGTTAGCTCTGATCAAAAAAAGGAAGAAGTAGCTAAGAGGGAGAAAATCAAGGACTCAGAGGGAGTTAGCAAAAAAAAAGTTCAAGATAAAGATCTATCTTGTAAGAGGGAGTAATAAGATCACTAATAGTAAGAATTTTGAAAGAAAGAACAACTTTTTCTTTTTTGTATTCGGCCTTACTAATTTAGCCTAGATTATTTTTAGGTTGATCAATTTGGTTTGCCATCAATGCCAAAGAGAGAGATTGTTGAAATGTGATTGAAAAGATAATTGTTGAAGAAGGGAGATTTTTGATAAAGAGTATTTTCAATCATTTTTTTGTCACTGATGTCAAACCTGCTACTTGCTAGTGAGACAATTTCTTATAAGATCTAACTACTATCACTTGGTTGATTGATGAAGAGGATTTAATCAATAAGATGTAACAAAAGCACCTAAGGGAAGGTTAAGTTATGATTATGTAATGAAGTGCAAGGATCAATTAAGACAATGGTAAAATGATGTATTGACAATATACTTGAAGATACAAAGGGTGGCTACACTTAGAAACTTTAGAAGAACAAGTTATAACAAAGATTGTTTGCAAAGCCTAAACAAAGTCTGTAGTCTATGCTGAGCAAGTTAGTTCATGCCGATAAGATTATCAATTAGTGTCGAGTAAATGTAAAATATAGTGTGTGCCAAGTAACTTAGTTGGTGCTGAGAAAAATGTAATAGGTGTCGAGTTACATAGTATGTGCTGAGAATCAGAAAGTAAATAGTGTTGAGCTGTTACATTATTTGAAAAGTTAAAGATTTGCTAGATCTGAGCTAACAAGTTTTTTATCTTGAATTTTGTGAACTAGGTGGAAGATAAGGATGATGAGTTGGTGGTACAAAATTTGAGGTTAACCTTTTTTAGGCGATTGCAAGTGGATTCTGCATGAAGTTTCTAGAAGAAATGAGATAAAGGTAGATAGATTGTATCTAACCTAACATATTCAAAGCCTAATCTAAGCAAGGGAAATTAGAGTGGGAAAAGCATTTCAAATTCCTACTTATGGAGTTTTTTGTCACAAAGGAAAGAAGTGGTTGGATAGTCTGTGTGGTGTCAAGGAGAAGGCATTGAGAAGGAAGAATAGAGTATAGAGACTCTACTTCGACAAGTGACCATAGGAGTGATTACATTGGCACAATGAGCAATGAGACTCATGGAGACAGAAGATGTAGGAGTGAACAATTTGTCAGAGCCATAGTGACTAAAAGCCAAGCAAATTTGTGATTTGAATTAAGATCTAAAATCTGTAAGTTAAGTTGTAAGTTGCATTAGATCAAAAGCCCTTATTGTTACTCTCTAACAATTGTATCAATCATGAAAAAATCCTTTGGACTAAGGTTGGCCTAACGGCCATTGAGAAATCCTTTAACAGGGTGGCATTCCTAGTGAATGTTGTAAAGTCCTTTAAGTGGGCTCACTCCTAACATGTTGAATAAAATCTCTTAACGGGGTCACATTTAATAGTTTGTGTTGAAGCTGTTAATAGGGTAGGCCTTTCACAGGGCATCACTTTACAAGAGTGAGAATGAAGTAGCATGTTACTGGTGGTTTTTCCCAAATTGGTTTCCCACATAGATCACTGTCCTATGTGTTGATTTTTCATGTCCTATTGTTTCATGTTCATTTAATAGTAACTTGGTAGTTGGAATGCCTAGCTTGGATGGATGAAATGTTTAATGGGCTCACTATACCTAGTGAAAAAGTTTTATTGGGACATCTGGACCTTGAATAACTAACTCACCCCCACTCTTTGTTATTCTAAAGCATTTCTAACGAAATGATTTGTAACTCTCTTCAACAGAGTCATAAAAAAATGGGTCTTAATATAGAAACCATAACTTTGGATTCTGCTAATTGATTTGTCAAATTTTTGGATATGTTTTTAGGGACCAAATTGCACTCAAAATGAATGGTTAGATTTAAGAAACATGTTTTAGTTCAAAAATTTTGAATCTCTACACATAGGTCTATCTAGAATGAAAGAATTGAAGACTATGGTCCCAAGATTAATTATCTATTTTTTAATGTGATGTTTAATGAAGTTAGTTAAGTGTGTTCAGACCTATGAAAAAAATATTATTTGTGTGCATAACATATTTTGGAAGGAGGTATGAATACCTTTCCAAAGAGGTGATACATGTTAAATGTGGATTGTGAATATATGAGATCCTCGTGCATATGAATAAGTTGAGTTTGTCTCATGAGCTCAAATTAAAAAGATATATGAATATCCAAATGTCACATTATACAATGATAATAATTAAGAATAATAATATTATAATCTATTATATAGTAGTGATATATTTGATAATATAAAAATAAAACAATATATAAGATTATAGCATAATTATGTAAAATATTATATTATAATTATAATATTAATGAGTTAAATAAATTAGATAAAAAATTAATACATTGATTATAAATGATATCAAATACCAATAATATTATTTACCTACATGGATTATATTATGAAATGGGCATATTCAAGAACAATATTATAATATAATTAAGAATTAAATATTATTATGAATAATATATATATAAAATATACTACGTAATAGTATTATGAATTATGATATTACTAATATTATTAATAATATAATATATAATATGTTATAATTACATTGTAAATCAATAAGGTGATAATATATCTAACTATTATCACATTTGAATATAAATACTATTGATAACTAAAGGTAATTAACTGATTAATTAATCAATATAATATTATATCTATTACTAAATATGGTACAACCATTAATATAAAACAACACACTATCAATATACAAATATAAAAGTAAATATTCTAGTATTATGTAATTGATGAAGTTAAATAAATAATAATAATACCTTGTAGAGTATTATTATCCAAATTAAATTATTTATAATGAAAAATATAAATGTTAGTAAGTTACACCAATATTACCCTTTATTTATTATAACATGAATTATAATATAATTATGATATATATTATAATATATACCATCAAAGTGTGTTTTCCAAAGTACAACAAATATTAAATACAAACATTTAAATTATTAAATGAAGAATATATTGTATAGAATGATTAAACATATACTAAATGTAATTATATTCAAATAGCCATTAGATGTCTAAAGGCCAGTCCATTCTATCATCCAAGTATATATGGGATAGATAGCATGACATATAGGCATGACATTAAATTTATCTTCCTGAGGTACTCTTTGTATCGACCATTTCTTATATTATCTTCTTATCCAAGTTTGGATCACTCAAGTTGAGCAGCAACATTCTTAGATATCAATCACAGATATTCAGAGATAAAGATCAAAAATAGTGCCAATGGTATGCTACTTTAGATATTTATTGGACAAGTGATTAGGATCACATCAGCTAATAGAACTATACCTTGCATTCAATATAATGTAGATATCAAGAAGACAATAATGCTCGTAGATCTGTAACTAATATCCATTGTATACATACCTAATGGTATCAGACTAAAGTCAGAGATAAACTACACATTTCTAAAGTAACATCAGATATAGCAACCATTAAATCATTAGGAAATAAATCCAATAAGCAATTGGCAAGTTAGTAGGAGGTTTTTGCATTTATTTCTAGAGATATCAGAGATAGAAACTTAGAGATAGAAACTTATTGATATATATTTGTATCGATATACTTGATATCACAATTACAAATGGAATCAAAGCTAGCATCCTCCTAGCCTATAAATCATGAAGAAATTTTAGAAATCTAAGAAAAAGAATCATTCACAAAGGACATCGTAATATTAGAGAATCGTCAGGTGTAAAGGAGCAGCTTCACAGTAAACATGGCAAGAATCTTAGCTCCTGTTGCAGAGAAAGTAAAACACACAATGGAGTTATTTGAAGATGTTCAAAATGATGACTATTATTAGCTTCAAAATGATACTAGATCGAATCCCAAGGTCCTTGCTCATCGTCAGTGGGAGGATGATTACACCAATGTAGTCATGTCTGATAGAAAACAATTGCAAGAGGATAATAAAAAATGAAACTCTCCAGATTATATGAGATAATCCTCCAAAAGAAAGACCACTGTTAAAGTGTGTCAATATAGCTATATCGACTGTGTTAGATATGACCACTTCCCTATTAAAAAACCCCTAAAATATCTCACACGATGATTCAAGATTTTTGATATGTATTACAGATTTCTGTGGAATTAATTAAGTTAAAGCCAAAACATTATACATTCTACTCAAAGAGATGTCGAGATGTTTCTCTCATCATAAAATGAAATTAGGGTTTGGGTGTGGGGACCAACAAATGAAATGATATCTAAATGACTCAAATTTTAACTAGAAAAAGAAGAATTGGATCAGTCATAAAAGCTATAGTACTTGCAATATCATGTGATATAAAGTAAAAGTAGAATTGTGGGGACACAATTTGAAGTGTTTTATTATTCTTGTAATGCATTATTTGTGTTCAAGGGATGAACGAAGTAAGAAGAGATTATATGGGCCATCATAAAGAGATAGCCACATCACATTCAGCTCATGAATTTTTTGAATAATCATTTATTTATCCATCGTGTGAGTGAATCAATACCTATGAAGGAGCTATGCTCTGACCACCCACAATGCAAACATCACCATCAGGGAGGTAGTACTCTCATCACTTCTACTGAAGTTATGAAACTAATAGCAAAGATCTATGTCAATTTTACTATCATGGAAATAATGTATTGAAAGTGGATAGGTGTATAGATGTTAGTGTCAAAACTACCAATATATATTTATGTTTGGGATCCACAAGATCATTTATCATTAATAAGGGGTATTCAAAATTATGATTTCAGACCCTTGAATCTTGCAAGATCTATGAAGAGCTCAGCATATGGTTTTGATGGATTAAAGGACATTATCATGTCCACTGTTAGAAGCAACAAAAATTGTTTTCTTTCAGATTGGCCAATGGAAACACTACTTTAATGCATACATGATTCTATCTTGGGAATATTGGAATCGGCTCTATGATGGTTGAAAATGATTCCATGTCAAAGGAGGTGGAAAATAATCCAATTGAGTGGAAGTTCTCTTTATATGAAAATGTTAACAATGGAATAGTTAAAGGAATAAGAAATGTGGTGGACCAACTGAAGGATCAATTAAATAAGGATTCCATCTTGCTCAATGACACAGTTTGAAAGGTTACATTTAGTAATGAGTTTGAAAAAAATTAATCACCAAGCTAATGATTTATATGTACCAATCATCTATGTAAAGGCAACCAACATCTAATATTTTAAGAGAAGAAAGATAGCAATATTTAAATGACAAATAAATGTCCATTGGTGTTTGATAGAAAGGGAAGAAATGCAATTGTTGATTTCTTTCAAACATAGAGGAAGAATATATGTATGACATCTACACATAGAAGCATATTCACCATCCTTCATTAAGCATTTTGTTGAGGAAATCAATAAGTCTCTATTCACTCAAGCCATGCAACTCTTCAAGATATAAAATGGATTAAAGAGTGGTGAAAGGAAGGGTGCTAAAAGAAAGAACAAACTCTTTAAAAGAGGCAAATATATCATAAGGACCAATAACGACTAGATCTATAAGGTAATATGGAATATAAAAACAAAGATAAATACTAATGTGTAAATACATAAAGCAATTCCATAGACTTCATGCAGAAAGAAGTTAAGAAGTTGAGGTAATACAGAGGTAAGTATTACTTTCATGTTTATTAAGAATAAGTAAATTAAGTGGATACATGTATAATATACATATCTATGTTAAGATACATTCCTAAGGAATCATCATGGACATCAGGAACATATTCCAATTATAATACATAGGGATCTATTTCTCATCCACATTAAGATCTCTCAAGATAGGGAGCTGGTGGAGGGAGAGGTGGAGTAATTTTGGGCACATGAAGGATATCCTCCAGGGAACCACTTATAGCCTATTTTATGCACCTTTTGCATCATAAATCTTCAATCTCAAGATGATCATAATAAGGAGAGAGAAAGATTCTTATATGAATAAATCTTCCAAATAATTATGTTCACTAGATTAACACTTATCTTCTCATCCACATTAAGATCTCTTAAGATAGGGAGTTGATGGAGGGAGAGGCAGAGTAATTTTGGGCACATGATGGATATCCTCTAGGGAACTGCTTGTAGCCTATTTCACACACCTTCTACACCATAAATCTACCATCTCAAAATGATCATAATAAGGAGAGGAAAAGTTGTTTGTGTACTATAAGAAAAAAATCTTCCAAATGAACTAAGTAAATTAAATTTAACACTCATCTTCTCATCCACATTAGGATATACTAAGGTAGAGAGTTTGTGGAGGGAGAGGTAGAGTAATTTCAGGCACATGATGGATATCCTCTAGGGAACCACTTGTAGTCTATTTCATGCACCCTTTGCACTATAAATCTTCCATCTTATGATGATCATAATGAGGAGAGAGAAAGATTCCTTCAAAATAATTATGTAAATGAGAAAAGAGATCATCACAAGTCTCATCTCTCTTGGAGCTATTATATGCTAATGACTATTTATGTTTACAAGATCCATGATCAAAAGGCATATTGTAGAAGTATATTTTATAAATCATTCCCTTTACTCTACTTCATTGTGAAAATCAACAAAAAATGTATGATGTGTTTGCATCATGTATTCTTTGTGCCTCATACATCATGTGTCTGCATTGTGTATGTTTTGTGCCTTCGTGCATCATCTGTCTTCATCGTGTATTCTTTGTGTTTTCATGCATTCATGTGTCTACTTCATGTTTGCTTTGTCTCTTCTTGCATTAATGTGTATACTTTGTGTCTACTTTATGTCTTCATTCATTAATGCTTATATATTGTATGTTTTTCATTA
Source organism: Cupressus sempervirens (assembly GCA_028749045.1). Lineage (NCBI taxonomy): Eukaryota > Viridiplantae > Streptophyta > Pinopsida > Cupressales > Cupressaceae > Cupressus > Cupressus sempervirens. The sequence continues at coordinate 88,344,863 of CM053785.1, forward strand.
TTTTGTTAGCATAATCATTACTTTAATAATCTAAAGTAAAATGATAGGTCACTGATTTTAAGATTATAAGTTGAGTGGAAATTAGGAATTGCTTGGGGGCAAGCAATTTGAGGAAGGGCAAACTTATCATAAGCCCAAATTAAAAAGATATATGAATATTCAAATATCATATTATACAATGATAATAATTAAGAATAATAATATTATACTCTATTATATAATAGTGATATATTTGATAATATAAAAATAGAACAATATATAAGATTATAGGATAATTATGTAAAATATTATATTATAATTATAATATTAATGAGTTAAATAAATTAGATAACAAATTAATACTTTGATTATAAATGAAATCAAATACCAATAATATTATTTACCTACATGGATTATATTATGAAATGGACATATTCAAGATAATATTATAGTATAATTACGAATTAAATATTATTATAAATAATATATAAAGAAAATATATTATGTAATAGTATTAAGAATTCTGATATTACTAATATTATTATTAATATAATATATAATATGTTATAATTACATTGTAAATCAATAAGATGATAATATATCTAACTATTATCACATTTCAATATAAATACTATTGATAACTAAAGATAATGAATTGATTAATTAATCAATATAATATTATATCTATTACTAAATATGGTACAACCATTAATATAAAATAGTACAATATAAATATACAAATATAAAAGTAAATAGTCTAATATTATGTAATTGATGAAGTTAAATAAATAATAATAATACCTTATAGAGTATTATTATCCAAATTAATTTTTTTATAATGAAAGATATAAATGTTAATAAGTTACACCAATATTACCCTTTATTTATTATAACATGAATTATAATATAATTATGATATATATTATAATATATACCATCAAAGTGTGTTTTCCAAAGTACAACAAATATTAAATATGAACATTTAAAATATTAAATCAAGAATATATTGTATAGAAGGATTAAATATATACTAAATGTAATTATATTCAAATAACCATTATATGTCTAAAGGCATGTCCATTCTATCACCCAAGTATGTATGGGATAGATAGCCAGCCATATAGGCATGACATTAAATTTATCTTGCTGAGGTACTCCTTGTATCAACCATTTCTTATATTATCTTCTTATCCAAGTTTGGATCACTCAAGTTTAGCAGCAACATTCTTAGATATCAGTCACAGATATTCAGAGATAAATATCAAAAATAGTGCCAAGGGTATTGCTACTTTAGAAATTTATTGGACAAGTGATTAAGATCACATCAGCTAACAGAACTATACCTTGCATTCAATATAATGTAGATATCAGGAAGATGGTAATGCTCATAGATCTGTAACTAATATCCGTTGTATACATACCTAGTGGTATCAGACTGAAGTCAGAGATAAACTACATATTTCTAAAGTAATATTAGATATAGCGACCATTAAGTCATCAAGACATAAATCCAATAAGCAATTGGTAGGTCAGTAGGAGGTTTTTGAATTTATTTCCAGAGATACCAGAGATAGAAATTTATTGATATATATTTGTATCAATATACTTGATATCACAAATACAAATAAAGGGACAAGTCTTAAAAACAAATGACCCCCAAAAAGGGTTCATTATAGTTTGTTTAAATAGAACCAAGCATAGAATGGTGTATTTATGTTTGATATTGAATGAAAAAAATGAATGGAGTTATATACCAAATTGAATAGTGGTAATGGACCTTTGCAAAGGATTTTTTGAATTGGATTAAGGGTGTTTGAAATATATATTGTACAAGAACCTATCATGTTTTCTTTCATGTTTAGCATTGATGTTTTCCTATGATAGTTGTTATGTTGATTTGTATCATGTTACATCCTCATAGTAATAGGTGATTTCAAGACTCATACACTAGTGGAAAGTGTCTCTACATCATGGAGAAGAGTTCCTCTATTTTTTATGGATTTATTTAGTTGGGTTTTGTATGATGCACCTTTTATCCCATGGCCTAGATCTTATGATTCTTGTTGGTATGGTGTCTTTTCTAAGATCATTCATTTTAAAAGTTTTTTGAATTTTTTTGTTTTTTCATATAGGTTCAATAATAGGCTCTATGCCCCACCTGTCTTGTATGTTGCTACGAGCTATGTTAAGTCCCATTTTGATAAAGATTTCCTTTAGATGGACTTGAGTGGGCATGGGGGTGGATCAATATTGTACAAACTTTTTCCCAAAACTAAATATTGTTAATTACTTTATAACTTGCATACGAAAGTAAACCAACAATGCTAAATAGTAAATATAACCATACACATAGAGAACTCAAAACACCATTACTTTTTAACAAAGGAAACCTTGGCCAAGGGAAAACTAATTAATACAATTTGACTAAGAATATTAACCCTGTTAGGATTTTATAAAGCACATATAGTGTCTCGAGTCCTTATTAAAGGACTAGGCTTTGTTAGAAGCCTCAACCCTATTAGAAGTTGGTAGATCAATTACAATGCATGCAAGAAGAGCCCACTACCCTAACATGAAACTATACAATTCAATTCCTTCACAAAATAGATGGGTAAAAGTACAAATTTGTGTCACCTTTTAGCCTGACTTATCAGAACGACTAAATTTGGGTATTTCTATCTAAAAATTATTTTTTCCAAACATATGATCTTAGATAAATTAATTCTAGCTAAGCCATATATGGTCTCACATTTTTCCAATTGGAAATGTCTATTAAATGCATGTTTTATACTAGTTTGTATCTAATTACTAATGAAAAAAATATTTCAAAAAATTGACATTTCAATAACTCTTACTATTATTAAAGATTTTTTTTAAATAACATATAAACACCATTAGGAGGTCTTGGGTTTGAATTTAATCAAGCTTTAAAAGTCATTTAAAATAATTAACCATAATAAATAATAATAAATCTTGGCATTTGTTGGTGTTTTAAACTACTAAACAACAAAAGTTCAATGCCAAATTGATATTACTCACATAACCTAAGGATTAGCCAATTCCTATTAGCAATTACATGTGTAAACCATTTAGACCCAAATTCAACAAAACCAAGGGTGATTTTCTACTCTTTAGGCTCTGCAAAACCAAGGTGGGTATACCCAAGGATGATTCAAGATTGGAAGATACTATATGAGAATTACTTTAGTTTTATTCTGATTCTCATCTCAAATCCTCAAATACATGCATGATTCTAACATTTTGAATAAACATATCCCATATAAAAAATTTGGCCAAATTTCTTCTATAGATTTGCAAGTGTTCCTAGCAATAGTGGCTAACTAAGGCTAAAGCATTCCATGCAAACAAGTGATGACCATCATTTAAAACCTTCAAGAAATGTAAAGTAAGGCTGATTGTGATTTTAGAATTGATGCTTCTTCATAGTATATCTATTCTGCATACTAAGTAAATTTTGATTAGTGCCCTTCCTTTGGGATTTAGAGTCTACTTCAATTCATAGATCTAATCTTGTAGTGCCCTAGTTTGCATTTTTCTATTATTGCCAACCTCTTTCTTGGTGAATTTTCTATTAATTAAGTCTAATTAAAAGATTCAATGGATGGTTTAATTTAATGAAAAATTAATATGATATTTTAGTATTTAATTTTATTTAATTAATTGAAAAATTAATTAAATAGAAGAATTAAATTTGAAGATAAAAGTTATAAGTTTAAATTTGGAACGTGACAATATTTAATTAATTTAATAATAATATATTTAGAGTTCATTTTTAAATAAATGCTAAATAATATTATTATATATTTTATCAATTAAGTTTCGAAAATAAATTTAAAAATAGAAAAGAAATTAATTTATTAAAATTTCATGACCACGTAATAAGTGCATGAGATTTAAAATTAATAAATTAATCAAAATAAGTAAAGCAAATATTAAATTAATTAATGTGCATTATTTTAATATTTATTCACATAGGAGTATGCAAACTCTTGTGAGTTGTCATGTTGACAACACAGGAGGTTGCACTCTAATGATGCACATGTTGTCTACACTTAGGAATTAGCATATTATTTGAGTACATGGTGTCTACAACGTTCTAGAGACCTCATCATGTTTATCTTCTTATCATGGAAGTTATGTGCTTAGTTGTCATGCTTATCTCCTAGTTCTTTCTAGACACATTCTAGATGCATCTTAGAGGCCTCTATAAATAGGCTCTCCTAGTGTGTATGGACATCCTCATATGCTTCTACAAACTCGTATGCTTCAACATGCTTATATGCCTCTGCATGCTTCTACATGCTTCTAGTCACTTGGGGATTCGATTTTTAGAGAAATTGTGAATGTTGGAGAAGGAAGGAATTTTCAGATAGGAGTAGGATCTAAGAGGAGGAGCTTCTCTACAATTTTTTGAGGCATAGCAAATTAGCATTAGTGTCCAAGTAGGCACTCATGATTATTTCACATATTCTATTATGCTCTCTCTCTTCCTATCTCTATTGCATTTGCTAAATGACTACTTAGATAATTCTTGTGATGAATGTGGTATGTTGTGGAATTTTGGTATGAAGAAATATAAGGAATAATAGATATAGCAAGCTTGTATGTGGCATTATACTCTTATCGACATTATAACAGAGATTGAAACAATCTATTTCAGAATAAGAGTGGCTATTTCCATATATAATATTGCAGTAAATAACAATGGTTGAATTTGAGTCGTTAGGTTAAAATCATGAAATTGAAGAAAACATGAGAAAGCTATATAAAGGCATCTGTGGAGCTAGGTTTTTTGAATCGACTATTCTTCTCTTGTTAAGTCATGCTATTAACATAGTTTGGTTGCCCTCTAGATATTCTATGGGTTTTTGTAATGTTCCAAACATCAGTTGACATGAAATTACAATGTTAAATAGTCTTATGAATAGCGATCAAAGATTGACATGGATCAATAACTTAATCAAATGAAATCTGATACAACATGATAATAAATGATGGTATCTGTATTGTGATGCACATAGTGACAGATACATCCTGTCACTCAAATTGTTGATGTACTTATGGTATGCATTGCTACTGGTAACTGTTTATATAGTAGATCCACTGATTAATTAGTCTGTATTGCTAATTAAATTCGGTCTAGAATTACCCACCATGAAGCAGTATAATCTGGTATACTATGGATAGAAATGACCAAAGCTTGTAAATGCCAATGTCGCAATGAATCCCATGCTAGTGTGATGTGAACAACTCTTGGCAGTACTTTGTTATTTCTGTTGAATAGAAATGGGATTAGGATAACAGGATGTTTGTTATCAGACTATATGGTGCATCGGCTTCCCTTATTTGGTCTTGTTTTGGTATGATGACATGAATGTAGAAATAGCCTGGCGATGTCTTCCAATTGTGATTCAACTCTAAATGAATTGTTTTCTCCAGGTTCCCTGTTAGTGAGACGGAAGAATTTTGGATGACGTTGGTGATTATCATCGTGTATGCATCTAAGGTCACCTATTCCTACCAGTAGGATCACATTGTCATTGTTTATTCCTAATGTTTAGCCGATCGATTTGAGTGTTGTTCTATAACTCCTTAATCAAGATGGGGCTACTGTTGGGCAGTTGTTTTCTATGCCCATGATGAGTAATGCCCATACCATTTACAATGTTTGAAACTACTTTTCAAAAGTGCTCCTTTTCTATGATTCCAAAAATAATTGACTCTATCTCATATTGTAGACTCCACACCAGATTTCCTATTCTATACCTCATAATACGTGTCTGTGACTTTTGGCCTTCGAAAACTTGAAATGAAGAACAATGTTTATAATGTTAATTCTGACATTCATAGCTGCCATCAAACTTGCTTAGTATTAAGATTTCTCACATATTTGGTACACTCTTCCAATTATAGGGTCAATTCAGGCATTCACTGCGTATAGGTGACCTGTCTGATGTCTTGTTATCTTGTTATATTAGACGATTAGAATGAAAGGAATTTATATTCCTTTTGACAAAAAAATGTTAAAGGCAAAAACATTTTAATAAAAATCTTTTTAAATATATATATATATACATACATACATGAGAAGGGGCAGGGAGGGAACAACCACGTGCCCCCACCCCTCTCCTTATTATCTCCACCATGGTGATCAAGTAGCAGGCCCTGCTATTGATGCAGCATACCTTGCTATGGCAACAACAAAGCTACTACCATGACTGCACAACCTATTCATATTTCCATAGTAATGTAAACCTTTTAAATGGCCAGCGATACATGAATCATTTAAAACATTTTTTGATTTTGTTTTATGTTTATTAAATATGAATTTTAATTAAGTTTTAATATATGCTTATTTAAATTTCTTAATTCGCTTCTTTATTGTCAATCATTAATTTATTAATATATTTTAATTATATAGAGAAAGTATGAAAGATTTATGGTTTCAGTATTAATAACTTTAATCGTTATTAGTAATTATTAAAATTATTAATGAGACTATTATATATTAATATTTGATAAGTATAACAAGCTTTGGGTTTAACTATGGAGGAAACTCCGTAGTTAAGCGTGCTCAAGCTGGAGTAGTACTGGGATGGGTGACCGCCCGGGAAGTCCCGGTGCTTCACCCCTGTGAGCATCACCTAGATCCAATGAGTGCTAAGTGTTCCATTTATTCTCATGAGAGATGGATTCATGTTGAATCACTACTCATGAAACATGGGTCATCGAGTTTGACTCAAAATCACACAGTTAAATCCTGATATTCATATCACAATTTGACTAGCTGTGGAAATTATCTCCTACTTATCAATTGATGAGCTTAAGGGGCTTTCTAATGAATGGTTCATAAGGCACAACACTTGGTGAAGGTTTTGCAAATGGGGTTGCAAGCTTTGGGTTTAACTATGGAGGAAACTCCGTAGTTAAGCGCGCTCAAGCTGGAGTAGCAATGGGATGGGTGACCGCCCAGGAAGTCCCGGTGCTTCACCCCTGTGAGCATCACCTAGATCCAATGAGTGCTAAGTGTTCCATTTATTCTCATGAGAGATGGATTCATGTTGAATCACTACTCATGAAACATGGGTCATTGAGTTTGACTCAAAATCACACAGTTAAATCCTGATATTCATATCACAAGTATAACAAGTTACTAATGAATGATAGTATAAATAGTTGATATAATTATTAATTAAATCAATTAAATTTAATTGACATTGGTTAATAATTGAAATATTGTTATAAGTGAGGATCAATGGAATTTAATCGAGATTGAATTAGAAGGGAAGTATTTATTTAAAATTATTTCAGTTGTTATTTATGTTTTTACTAAATTATTGGTGATCCTATTGATAGTTTTGAAACAATTTATGATAGTGATTAAAGAGTCTTAATTTCTTATTATTAAAATATTTTGGGAGCAAAATTGGGTTATTGTAATTTAATAGTATTTACCTAGAATACTTAATTAAGTTAATATTAAAATAAATGTTGAATCATAAGATGTGCATTCAAATGGATATGCTATTAATTAAATAGGATTTAGTTAAGATTAATTAATAATGAATGACATTCAAAGTAAGTTCTAAATTTACTAAATTCTAATAATATCGGTCTTAAAGAAGTTATAATCTTCTTATTTGAAGATTGATAACTGGATTTCTTATAATTTAAATGAATAATGATCCTTTGATTATGTTTGGAGAAGTTGAATTAATATTAAGGAAGAGTTATTCGACTAGTAACATTGATCTTAGCAAAATAAGGTGAATAATTTTATTTAGTGTCAATGAAGATTAGTTTAATGATTTAATAAGTAAATATTTATCCTTCTTTTATTCTTAGAATATTATTTTAAATTATAAAGGGATAATTTTGTGTTTTAATCAAGGGGATAAATAGGTTGGCTTGTAGATTAAATGAAGGATCTTTTACGTTTGAAGTTTACCCAAAACAAAAATTGAAACCTCATATTTGGCTTAACCATGTGATGGAAAAAACAAACTAAAACATGTGTTTGTATCTTGTTTCTCTATGCTATATGTGTTTGGGGTTTGGGTGGTCCAAGAGTGTTGACCAATTAGGACGTCTACCAAAGGCTTGGGAGTTATGTGAATGTGATGGCATGTTGATGTTATTTGATCTTGATCTTTCTAAACCCAACCATGGTAATGTGATGGTAAGCTCTACGAGATGTTTGTATTTATCATTCGATGATTTTTTTCTGTCTTCTTGTGCAGAGTTGAGGTGTATGTATTTGAGATACTTGACTTAACCATTTTTGAGTCATTGATTAGTTATATTTGGATTACTTCCAGTTGCCTTGATGGGACTGAAGTGTTTGTTTTCATCTTGATGATGTCATGTTGTGACATGTTTTCACTCGACCATTTTGGAGTCTTCGATCAGTATTATTTTCTTTGAGATGCATTTTCGGTTTCTTGTTGAGAACCAATGGATATTGTGATTTATTTTGAGATTCCTTACGGTTGCTTGTTGAGAACCGATGGATGTTGTGATTTATCATTGATATGGATATTGAGATTTATTTTGGAATACTATACGGTTGCTCAATGAGGACTGATGGATATTGTGATTATCATTGATACTTTCAATTGCCAATAGAGAACTATTTTGGTCATGATTATCAGTGGATGTTTTTCAATTGCTTGTGAAGAAATGATGTGATCATTTTGGTTAACTTTATGATGCTTTCTAGTTGCTTGTACAGGACTAAGGTGATTTATATGATTATTGATTTTTGATTTAATGAGCCTAGGGTAGGTTATATACTTATCGTGTCGAAAAGTGGATTGCAATGGGGATCGGGGCCCTAAGTGGCTGCGAAGGTAACTCATTGTAAGTGAAAACATTTACAATAAATGGGGATTAAAATTAGCCTAATAAGATAATTGTATATTCTCGCCCATACCTCGAGTGCTAGTACAGACTAGGATGGGAGTAGAGAGAATGCTTGGTTGCGACCTTGCATTCCATAGTATGCCTCGTCAGTAGGAGAGGATACTAGTGGCCACATAGGGATCACTAGGGGGTTGGGGTCTATTGAGAGACTACCAAGATAACTCTAGTGTGATTTGTGTGATGACACTTTCCCGCTTACATAGTAGGTTTCCTACATGTTAGTGTTGTTCCTCTGAGTATAGGTGCTGACCCTTTTATGTTGGAACCTTTGAGTTAGTATACTTTTAGGATTTCTTGGACTTAGAGAGTACTTGTGTTATGTGATTTGATATTTGATATGAAATCCTATTTGGGACTATCTCCTTCAGTGCTATCTTTGTTGGCATTTATCTTCATTATGTTCTTGGATCATTATGATGGATTTAATTACTAACATGTTTCTTTATATTGATGATTAGCATGTAATAGATGATGTTATCTACTTTGTAAGATCATCTTATGTTTTATTCATGCATGTTAGATTTCTTTCTGCATATGTTGTAGTATGTTTTAGGAGTGACATTCCTACTATGATAATATCGATGATCTCTTCGGTGACTTGGGATGTTACATGCGAAGGGATTGCTAGGGCCCACGATGGTCTAATGATGCTATTGACAATTGGGAGGAATCACACACTTAGATTAGTTGTGTTTTATGATGTATGGTTATCTTTTATGATGGTTGTTATATCTTTATTGATGGATGGATGTATCATGCATGTTATGGTTTCATTTACTTCATTACACTTGCATCATGGATTAGAATAGGATGATGTACTTTATTTTTGCATATGTATGTTATTTTATATCTTTCATACCCTATGACATGTATAGTGGATGATTGAGCATTCTAGAAACTAAATTACTAAGGGACATTTGGAACAAAAGTATATTGTTTAATAACGTTGGACTTTTTATTATTATTTCATGTGGATGTGGTAGTTGTTAGACTTAGTTTTTATTAGATTAAATGTGACTCAACATCTTGGGATCCTTAAGGAATGTAACCTGTTATGTATGCTTCAGTTGAATGTACATTATTACTTCTGCTACTATGTGTTTGATATGAATGGTTTATCTTTCATGATTTAAAAAAAAAATGTTTGGCAAACTTAGTAAAAATTTAGGTTAATTCTTTTGGATCCCTTGGCAAGGCATTAAAAATCTATTGCATTACAACAAATATTATCAACAATTCTTACTCGAGTTCATTCTTATAGACATCCTTTCTATCATCATGACTATCCCATCAAATTCTTCAAAATAATTTACTTGATTCATTGAATTAATAGCAGCAATGAATTGATATACAACCTAAATGAATTGCATTCAATTGAGCAAGCTTTACTCACATAATCTCAAAATAATCAGGTAATAGCTAAGGAGACAAAATTCAATAAAAATTGATATGGGGACAACTCAAAACATGTATTAATTTTCCTTGAAAATTGTATACAATTGTTGTAAACTTAGAATGACCTTAGAAAGAGACATAAAGATCATTCCATATTGATGTATTCTTAGAAAATATGCAGAGAAAATACATTATAAAGTTTTTGATCAAAGACTGGACCAAAAACATCCTAAGTGTAATACTAAAATGCATTAGAAATCAAATCCGCCTATAGCCTTGGAATCTCACTTATATAATGTGAGATGCATCAAGCTTCATGCATAAAGAATTGACAGGTGTCCTTAAAAGATATTTACATTTGCACAATAGAAAAAGATAAAACTTTATATAACAGAAGGGTAACATCATATCACTTTCTTGGTAGGAAACCCTCTTTTGTTACATCTTCAAGATATTAAAAACTCTATGATAGGCTCCTTTGTCATTGTTATTCATTAGAGTATGTCGACATCAGGCTTGCTAATGATGAATTTTTCTTTAATGCTTGTAGCTTTACTTTAATTCATGGCTCTTCATTGTCATTGTCATGAACTATTAAACAACCTTTATCTACAAATCCTCTTGTGCCACATCATCAACTAGGACCGTGATGCTTTCATCCTAGGTTGGTTGTTCCTTTTTGTCCTACTTTGCATGTTCTGATGCATCATTTTCTTGGCTTTCTTCCTGGTTAGCAGTTATAACTAGTTGGTTTATTTCCACAGTTGCGAGCGATTGGTCTATTTTATCTCCTTCATTCCTAGGTGCTGATGGAAGTGAATCGATGATTTATAATTCATCTTCATGTATCTCTTCATCATCAGTTTCTACTTCCTCTAACTATTCACTAGATAGAATATCTGCCATCCACTTGTCATAAATTGTGTCATCTGGCCAATCAAATAGAAGAATATCCTATTGTTTCTTGATGATATATTCACCTTCTTTATCAATAGTAACAAAATCCTACTTCAAAGAATCGAAGAATAATTGAACCTCTACCATTTCTTCTATAGTTGTGGCCCACCATGCATGCCCTATTTCATTTGTAATTTTATTCATTCTTAAACAAAACAACTCATCAAGTTCCTTAGCCCATTCATCTTTATTTTTCAAATTACTCCTTCTGTCTAGGGCATGAGAAAATAAGCTAAATTTTTAGCTCTTATATTTTTCTAACTATCCAACTATTATTCTTTGTAGACAAACCCTCCTATCATCAAAATTTGGCAAATTAGTGATAATATCATAAATTCTTTCAATTTGATCATGAGATGATCTTATGACAGAGTAACATAAGAGTGTCACTTCTTTCCTTCTCTTTTTCTTCCCCCATTTATTCACAATAGGCTTCAAACCCTCCTCATTTGCTTTTAATTCTTCCTAGGTGTTTACCACCCTTGTTAATTAGTCACAAAACAATGGCCATTCAATCTTATTTTCCAAGTATGTAAGAGCCTTTCTCAATTTATCCTCATATTTTGCATTTAACTCTACATACAGTGCCCACAACTTTCTTTTTTCTTCTTCAAAATCTGTTTCTATCTAATATTCTAGCCTTTTGCATGTATCTAGTATTTCTATTAGGAGGGTGGATTTGAAAGGTTCAACTAGGGGGCGAGGGTATGTTATTCTCGGCCTTGTGGACCTCCCCATTAGCTTGTTCTCAAGCTCAATTCTCTTTTTTCCCTCCTTATTGTAGGCCTCAAGAATTGTTTCATATTTACTTTGTAGTTCAAACATGGCTTGTTCTTCCTTCTTAGTAGTTGCCAAAACAAATTTGGATGAATCTACATTCCAATGTGCTGCCTGCACAAGAGAGGTATCAACCACTCTCCTCACAATGATGTTTCCTGTTAGTCTTGATTCATCTGGCTATGATGAAACAACCTTAGATCCCCTTCTTAGTGACCACATGACCATTGTAGCTTAATCTTCACTGAATGAAGTCCCTACAAACTCCTTTTTACTAGGGTCTTGTAATTCCAATTTATTTGAAAAAGAATTAAAAATTAATGTATCTGCAATATCCCAATTGGGTAACAATAATATATTGGAAGCCTTTACCATTTGCCTCCCCTCTTTAGGGGTTATGCTCTAGAACTCTTACATCATTTTTTCCTTTATTTGGCTTTGGATAGAGGCTTCATCCATTTCTAGATGCTCTACTTTCACTTTTTTGCATCTTTCCTCAAAAATACTCATATTTGCCCTCCATACAAATTGATGGAAAGCCCTTGATTTTACAAAAATGTAATCAAACACAACTTGATGACTTTCCTATTCCAACACAAGGTCCAATTCCCTCCCTTTGTAATCTACAACTATCAATTCAAAACTTGGTATTAGATGCTCCTGGGGGTCTCCTTCATTTATTTATGAAAAAATTTCCCCCTTGCGCTCCCAACTATTCAACTTGCTCTTCAATGAGTTGTTCCTCTTCAATCCTCAAAGGGTTCTGTGAGGGTGAGTATTCCCTAACATAAGGATCATCTTCCCTTATTATCTTTCTCCTCTTTAGGGAGGGTTTAGAAGGCCTCTCTTCCATGACATCACTAGTGGACTCAACTATTTGCTTGCCTTTGTCCATAGTGGTCCTTTTATTTTGAATAACAATATATCATGGCCTTTTCTAGATAGTTAATTGACATGTCCCTATATTGGGAGCAAAACTCAATCTTCTCATTACTTCCCTGGCCTTATCTGGGTAAAATCTAATAAAGAATTTCTTCTTTTCATTCCTTGCCTCTATTATTTTAAGAAAAGTTTTCATAATTTTATTTATCTTATCTACATTTTTAACTGCATCCTCCAAAGGACTATAATTTGCATCAAAAAAATGAATGAAATCCAAAATTTTAGAGAAGACTCTCCACTTTTCTTTTCTAGTCTCTTGTTCTTGCAAGGAGTATTCATTCCTTATTATATCTTCTAGAAAATAGAATTCATGCTCAATTTTTCCAAGATTAATTGTATGCCTCAAAGCCAAATTATAAAATCCCTCAAAATCACAAAAATGAGAGTGAGCAATAGCCATCTTGTAAGGATCCAAAATTTTATTTAGAGAGAGCCAACCTCCTTTTGTGATTACAAAATGATGGGCTACTATGCAAGTGGGGAAAATTGACCCTGTTAATCTTTTGAACAAAATTTTTTCCTCTACTCCTCCCAACTGCCACAAAAACTTAGCTACTCCTACCTTCAAGGGCACCTGGTAAGGTAATACATGAGGACTTCCCTTAAAACCATAAATTCTAAAAATAGTAGAAACAGAGTATGGGATGATATCCCCCCAATTATGTGAAACTTTCAAACTATTGGAGTTATCCATAGGCCTAATGAGACCCATTAATGCCTTGGGGATTCAAGGATTGTCATTTAATAAAAGGCATCTCAGGTTGGAAGTGAAATACCTGTCAAATCTAATAAAACTAGCATTCTCTACATCCCATGTCTTATCTGCACTCCATAATTAGATTAGCAGTGCTTCTCCATTTTCCTCTATGTTTAACTTCATTTTTTAACCAAAATATGTAGCTCCTTTAAACAAAAACATATGCATCAACAAAGAATAATGAACAAAAAAGAATTCCACCTTGCTCTTAGCAATCCTCATTAATTCACTATGAATATCCATAGCTGAGTAAGAAGAAAAATAAAAAATGATGTCCACACCAAAAGATGAAATCTGAATAACCATATACATGAAATCCACATGCATAAACTCTTCTTCATCTCTCCCAAAAACTCTACATAGGGTCCTATATATCTCTATAGCCCTGGAATTGAAACATGTCATTCTAAAAGGTTCCTTGGAGGCTATTGTTATTGCTGGCAGGGTTCCAATTTTACTTATATGTGCCTTTAGTGCACCTTGCCTAATGGCATCTTTCTTGGATTTGTATTCCTTTTCTAACCCTTCCAAATCAATGGGCACATGGTAATCAGTGAGAGGCCCTAAACCAAAAACTTCCCTAATTTCATCTAGGCTAACTATAATTAGGACCTAGCCATTAGTTCTTCTTACTACTCTAATGGCTTGTTTGTAGTAATTTTCCACAGCTTCAAGAAGATCATAGTCCTTGAAAACACTAGGAACTACCAGCTTCCATAAATCAAAATTCTAGATGTTGGCATGTGGGGCAAATAGGTTCCTCTCTAAAAACCATTTAAAAAAAAAATTAGACCAATTTGAGAGGTACTGGCATCCCGGACCCAATTACCCTTGTCATACAATCCATGTACTATTCTCAACCTAAGGTTTAATGAAGTAAGTTTTTTAACTTGCATAGTTTTAGTAGTGGAATTGGGAAGTAGCCCTCAAGTAAATCATCATGGACATTCCTATCCAAGTAATTATCCTGACAAGGAAATCCCTTCTTTGGAGGCATTTTGAATTGTAATTTTGTAGAACTAAGACACTACAAATATTATGATATGATTACTTACTTGAATATTTTCTTGTTCCTTTCTCTAATTTTGCAGTGTATTCATGAACAATGGAAATTTGCTTCACGTTCTTGTCCAGCTCACAACCTTCTCAGTAATGGCTTTTTCTCAGGAAAATCTTGAAATATTTGTTCACATGGGATGAAACTGAGAAAATCTTCTCTATTATACTCTATTTTCTTTCACACATAAAGCTTTCATTCTTCATAAATGCATACAGTGGTAGCACCTTCTATGTTCAAATTCACACTGTTGATTTTTGAAAAATCCTATGATCCAGGAATGCAAGAAAAAATGACTCATGTTCCACTTGACATGTTGGCAATCAACCCAATGAAATTTCACCATGTGTATAGTTTCTTCATTGTTTGCATTTCAGTCTAGACCCACTAATGACTAAGGACATGTGTCATCAATTTTCTACCTTGCTATACATAACCCTTGAGCATTTTGCTAAAGTGAAGTAGCGACAACCATTGATTCTACTTTGATCCTGTGGAGGACATTTGATACATCACTTAAGAGAACTATGGTGGTCCCTCTTTCACTACCTTGCTATACATAACCTTTGAGCAACTCATCATAGTGAGATAACGATGGCCATAGATTGGAAGTTGATCTGAGGGTGCAAAAATTGGATGAATTACAAAAGATGTGGTGGGTACCATATTTTCTATGTCACATAGAATAAAAAGTGCACATCTATCCATAGTGAGATAGTGAGAATCATTGATCCAAGCTTGATAT